>PNEQ01082384.1:0-40426 GCA_003012365.1 Medauroidea extradentata | reverse complement strand
GTTTTTTTTTTTTTTTTTTTTTTTTTTTTTGTGAATGATTGATTTTTATTCGACTGAACGGGCTAGCGATGTGATTTACACTTCAGTTGGATACTTATACAAATGTCTAAGATGTAAATTTAAAATATTTCGAAATTCGACACCCCAAAGGGTGAAAAAGCACAAAATTTGTTTTCCATCAACCCACGATATCTATCTAACAAGTAGCGATATTGAGGTGTTGTTCGCGTTAGAGTGATGCTTACGTAAATATTTAAAATAATATGTGTGTAATTTTTTTTCTTTGTAAGAAACGTGATTATTAAGAATAAAACTTAGTTGGTCAATAATCAAGGCAGACGATTCGAAAAGCAGGAACGAGCAGCGAGAATAAACTTATACAGGAGTTTCACAACAGTAACCTATCGAGACGTGGTGTTGTACAACCTCTATAAGCCCAGGACACAGATATTTTTTTTTTAATAAATTTTAATTTTAATGATTTATTTCGACGTTACGTGACGCAGTTGTTTGTTACTCAGGTCTAAATTCCGGGAGGTTCTGGGCTCGAATTCCGTTAAAAGCTGCGTGCGAACGTTCAATTCTGACACACAAAAACTAAAAGGCAGATCGTATTAGTGCAATTTACATGTAGTCTTTAAAATGGGTAAAATTGCAGTTCGCTTTCCGCTTAGGTTCCTCTACAATATCAGCTGACATATCGTCGGTATACTGCCAAAAGTGATTAAGTCATAAATGCTATTTCGTTTAAAAACAGTATTAAATTGTAGATATTAACAAAAATTTGGTATGTTACTATACTGTGACTCAACAGTAGGAAACGACGAATAGACTTTAAACTTGGGCAATTGTTCGTGAACAACATATACGTATTCCTAGCATTTTTATAATTTTATCTCATTTTGACTTTGTCACTTTTGGCAGTAAACCGACGAGATATCATCTCACTAATCTCAGGTTTGGGGCACCAAATACGTTTCCGTGTAACCTTTACCCTATGAAACTTTGTAATGTCAATAAAATTAAAGTGAATATTTTGAAAATATATAATTGAGGGCACCGTCACCAATGGTTGTGCACAGGGTAACCAGATGTTTCTCATTCGATTAACGTCTTACCTTAGGTGTCTGTAAGCACCCCACAACGTCAAATAGGCAGGGCTATAAATAAGGCCTAGGCGAAGTCGCTGTTGGTGGCAGGGACAAACTTAAGACTGATTTTCGCGTGGACAGCTATAGCTACTTATCCTGCTGCAGAATTAGTTCAACTAGCCGCTTGGACATTCTAACACTTGGGGACTGAAGTACCAATCTTGTGTACAAAGAGGTTTTTAAATTAAAATAAATACTATCAGTTACGAATAATACTCGCGAGCAAAGCCGCGGGGGACTGCTAGTTAATTTATAAAATTAAAATAACTACTGTAGTTTATTGATATTACATTTGACTGGCTAGACATTACAGTGTTTATGTACTGGTCGTATGTTCGTGTGGGTACATGCATTTTTATTAGCCTAAAGTAAAAATTGGTTTCCTTGATAAAGGTAGGACTAAGCTTTTTGTTAATTTCTCGGAAATGTGAGTTAATTACGTATATCCATGCGAATTTCTCCAGAACATTTATGGAGTGTTACAGTTCAATGAAACTAGTGCTATCAATCTTCAAATGATCTAGTTGGAGTTTTTTTTATATACTGTTAACCATGCGCCCATATGCATATAGGCCTACTTCGTTTATTATCTTACAAATGCTAACATAAATTGCCGGGTATTACATTTGTTTTAAGGAAGTGGTTAATATGTCATTAATTTGTTACAACATGAATTAATAATTTCTAAGTGTAGACTAATGAAGCAAGATTCTCGCTGTACGGAAACTTGCATTATGACGGCCTGACGGGAGAAGGTTCATTGAAGGCCTACTCATTTTTAGACAATGTTTCTATTGATTTGTGGTTTTTATTATAGAAGAAAATAACAACTAACCTTGGCCTACTGGTAATACTGCCTGCTATAATGATTGGGTGTGTTCATTATAAGAAATATGCAGCCAAATTATCATCTCTTGTTAACAGTGACACAGATGATTTAGCTTCATCGTTGTTTATCATTGAATACGATCTGTGACATACGTATTCGAAAAACTTCTGCAGTTTCCGTATACTAAAAAACGGTAATTTTTCGACTCCGAATGCAATAAAAGCGTTAGTTAATGAATATAAACTCGTCAACCCATATAATCATATACGTTTTCCGGCGCCGTTTGTGCAAAACTAGATATTACTACCCATGATTCAGTGCGAAAATGCCGGCTGGTGGAAGATATCCGTTAATTTAAAAGTGCTGCGGCCTATCAGTAATTTATTTATGAGAGTATACGTTATAAATTCATTTACCACTGACGACATACTGTAAAGTCTGTGTAAAAAAATTGCAGTAAGCCTACCAGTATTTTGCTGCAAGAGTACTAGATGTAGTTATGCAAAAAGGAATCAATCCACATATAGGTAACTGGAAATGAGAAATTCAAGGTCAATGTCTACTGTCTATCTAAACCGTATTTTTGGGCTCTTTATATTCTTCAAATATTATGACGTAATATTTGTTCGTTTTCTAAGACATGTATTGGACCTTCACCTACTACTTGGTACTATTATCTCAAAATAAAATTTTTGAGTGTTGGTTCGTTTTTGCACAACTACATTCCATTAATTGGGAGCAGTGAATGACTGTACACATAAATGCAAAAATGAGGCAGCCAGCTAGAAGGCATAGATCCCATACACAAGATGTGTAGGTGGTGCAGACAGCACACGATTATTGAAATATAGGCTGTGTTCCAAATACTCAACATTAGCACTCATACTCACTCCCAGGATTTCTACGAATAATTTTGGAATGCATACACACTCACACGCGCACCTTTCTGTTAACACTGTAATCACCGGTACATTTATTTCAGTGTTTTGTTCTAAAATATTGTATAGGCGGTTCAGGATAAAGTAAGCATTCAAAAGCGCACTGCTTAAAGTTCTATTTTCTCCCAATTCGTATCTTTCCACGTGTAACGGCTAACGATGGGACATGTCTAACCTCTCTGGACATGTCACTTCATGTTTGCGCGTGTAAGATTAATTGTGCAGTCGGTAGGTACCTAGGCCTATATAGTTTAATTAAAATGTATTAATTATATAAAATATATATAATTATTTCTATTTCGGTTGATTTTGTTTCAGTATTGTTGTGTTTAAATAGGAAAATACACGGAATTACATTGCGCATTTTCGCTGCCAACCATACAAGCCGTAAGAGGACTATACTTAACGTTGAATTTTATGCAGTCGCGGCTAGTGATATTATTCGAAGGTTAAATTTTTAGTGCTCACTTTATCCCGAACGACCTATAATAATCTTTTGCCGTCCCTGAGAATATACTGCACGCAAAATGTAAGAGCAGTAAACAGATAAACGATACACCAAACAACACGTGGAATACACCTAGAGCACGGCCGTAGAAGAACAGGTCTGGACACTCGCCTGGAAACTTGACCCCTTGTTGTTTGGCTGTAGTTCACCAAGTTACCGAGAATGCCGTACATTTTTGGCGCTGCAATCCGGGCGGTCGAGCTCAAACTCTGGCCACTTCCCTCCCACTAAGATAATAAATTTATCAAAACGTAATTTTTATCAACATATGAAAAATACTTCCTTCGCTCACAATTTTAAATCATGGCTCCAGAAATCTTTATTTCCTTTATAATGTTAACACTGGAAAAAAGTGGGCGGAGTTTGAGTCCGACCGCCCGAATTACAGCACCAAAAAGTACAACATTCTCGGTAGTTTGACGAACTACGGCCAAACAACAAGGCGGTCAAGCAAAGTACATTGGTAGATAGGCAAGTGTCCCGACCTGTACTTCTACGACCGTGACCTAGAGTGCACATAGATGCTTTAAAAACACTCGTTACCCGAACTCGCGCGCACGCACTCATACACTCGCAATCTGCACTATAGAACAATACACACTGCCATCACTTCCGAGTGAGAGTACGTGAGTGCGAAGAATTTTCAAAAATCCGTCCTTTAATTTTCTATGCGCATTATTGTACGATGGAGCGCCAGGGAGTATGCAAGAACACCATTCCCGAACCGGAAAAGTAAACAAATTAGACACATAAAATGGTTCGAACCTATGACTTATTTTCGGCATCAGTTGCCATATTGAAGACCCAAATAAGAAGATAAGAATAAACAAAAATAAACAACTGCTGCAATAATATACAAATTATTTTTTTTTAATTAAATTAAATTAATAGTGTATATACCAACGAAAGCTATGCAGTACGTTCGTTGCGTAAATAGTTGCGAACAGTCGACACTTAAAATAATAAGGGCTGTCATTAATGCAATGTTTTTTTTTTTTTTTCAAACATTGCATGGGTACCCCCATGTGACCAAAGTCAACCCCGCTTACTGTATATTATATAAGTGTGTATGTTTATATATATACACACAAACACACACACAGGGTATTTTGAACAACACTGGCAAACTCTGGCAGGTGATTCTTTGAAGAAAAAAAAAAAGCAGAAACTATGTTTTGCGATTTTCTCCTGAACTTAATAGTAACCCTTGGCCCCACAATTTTCGTTCACAACTGGCTGCAACGATATGTACGTAGAATGCCAGGAACAAACTGGTCTGCGGCTTAACAGTATTGTATTGTACAATTTCGCATGTTGTACATGTTCGCAGCATTGCCTATGTTTTTAGGCTCTGTATGTCTTCGCAAATATCTAAGTGTGTTTTGAGCATAAACTGTATGTCCTATACGGTTGCAACAAGACAACTTTTTTTTGTCAAACAGGTCTTATTACTCAAAAAACCATCTTCAAATGATCGAAAATATTGACCGTAAAATAGTTGTATGTAATTAGAGGGTAGCCACCCCTGCTATTTTCATAAAGGTGGATGGTATCAAGCTGCGTTTGCTGTTGGTTTGAAAATCTCAATAACATTAAGCAATTCTGAATATGTTTTTTTGTCAGTTTCCAATATTTTGGGAAAATACGATTTTGAATTCTGACATTCAGAGCCTCATTACTCCCTTATTATTAGGTTAAAGCGAAACATGCAAAACATAATTCGCATCTTGGTGTTCCGACCAGCTGTGTCTCAGCCTGAAGACGGGAACGGATCGCAATTCCCGAAACGTTGCATTTGTCCGTAGTTTTTAACTTGTGTTGTCTATTGTCTTTTGTTTGTTCTCCACTGTTCACTGTTTTTGTCTATTTCCAATGTTTTTTATATTGAGAATCTGGTCAGAATTCTTCCGGGATTTTTTGTGTTCTTATATTGTTTTTTGTTCTTTTTCTTTTTTTGTACTTTGCCATTCAACACAAGTTTGATTAGCAAAACATTAGCAATGGCGAATGTCCACAAACCAATAAATTATAACTGTAAACTCCCATTGCAACAAACGTTTAAAAATCTTATAATTTCTGTTTATTTTTTCTTAAGCTACCAGCTGCCGGAAATTGTCGGTGTTGTCTTGAAAGTGTAACGTCAGCTTACTTTTTAATGACATATCAGCTCACGGAGTATGTGTGTACACACACTCACACACACTTTCCAGGCCCACGAGGCTTTATTATAGTTCCTGCAGGTGCACGACATCGCAACAGTCGTCCCCTGACGAGTTCCAGCGAAAATCTGCGAGCTCGTTCGCCTGCCCCCCTTCCTTCTGCCCCCCTCATCATACTACCCCTCGCCCACTCCTTTATACAGGGCGGCCTCGTTAAGGGCTACATCCCTCTGTGTAGAGGCGGCGCCATAAATCACAGAGCTGGCGCCCAGAGTGGGTGGGGTGGGTAAGGGCAGAGAGAGTGTACTCCAACCCACACCCCTCCCAGCGGGCAACGACCAGTGTTCGTCCCTACACCCTCCTCCTACCTTCAAACACCCTCCCCCCCCCACCACCACCGACCCGAGCAGGGACATTCGCTGATCTGTGTATGTATGGGTGTTCCCTAAGGACTTCGCACTGTCGACCGCTTGCTTTCAATGTTATGTTATAAACTTCCCCCTTTGTTGAGGGTTGCGAAGACACAGGCTAATTATGTTTTGTGATGATCATTTACTTCTTCAATAAGAAATTTGATAAAATCGACATTTTTTGTCAAACACTATTCAACTTATAGATTTAGGTGCGAAAGCATCTTTAAGCCAACCATGCCATTGATCTCGGGTTTTGTATAGTTACATTTTCTAAATCCGAATTTTAATTTTTTTTTAATACACAAAAAACAACAATATATTTACGTTATATTAAAACAAGTAGCGCGAAATATTTCAATTCAATTAATTTTAATATATGCTTGCCGTAAGGTAAATTCAATTAATAGACGTTATTTCCAAAATAGAAAAATAAATTATATTATACGAAAACTTTTAATTTATATGTTCAAATATATTCTTGCTATAGTCCAACGCTTGTTTTTCAGAGTAGACTAAATCATACAACTTCTGAATGTGAGAAAAGTTTTCGTATTCGTGTATTACAAAAGCAGTAAACTGTGATTATTCAAGTTATAATGCCAAAACTATTGATTAAAACAACTGAGATATGTTCTAAGGTAATATAAAGAACAAAATTTTTTGCTCGCAATCGCTAACTTTCACGATAACATTATAACATTCGCCAAAAATTTGCAAGGGCAAGATAATTTTTGTTGCTGTGCTGTTCTACTATTTGTATTTTAATACTTAAATTCTATTTCCTATTTAAAAGTAATTTTATTGTGTTACATTATTATTTTTATGCGCAGTTAATTAATGTACATGGATTGTTTTACCAAATATATTTTTTTATTCTTACATCAAATTACTTGCTAATTTTAATTAAAATATATGTATGTATATGAACCATGATGTTATAGAATTAATATAAAGTTATTCACTAATCTGTATAAGATGTAACATCAGTTGCCGTCTTTGATTTATTTACTTAATTATAACCTTTGTTCCGGTTTAATTTTTTTACGTGTATTGGACCATCAAAGGTCACATATTATTTTTACCGGAAAGTTTCACTACTACTTCCCAAAGTTTAAGGACATAATTGGCAAATTACGTAAATGAAAATTTAATCGAATTAAATACACTGATTTTTGCCTCATTAATAATTATTAATTTTGACCCTTTCGAAAAGGCAAAATGACGCTTCTTGGAGAAATCATACTAGAGTCTTCGAATAGCAAGTAATGCAGAAATTTGTGCTAGCAAATGTGTTTCAATTTTTCTTATAATTACGACAAAAATGTCAAAACAAGGAATTTAGCAACTAAATATATAAAAATATCTTTTAAAAAAAATTTCTTTTTGAAAATTACTTTTTGTATTTACATCAGTAACTGACCATAATTCCACAAAAACATATAATACCGAGCTGGGAGTAACTAACTCTCTCAGCAGAGACTGAGTTGCCGAGGTTTGTACGAGGTGACTACGGAGCGTTGCCGGAATGAAAGGGCGAATAATATAAGAACTTCCGCAAAGCAACACTTTCACCCAGTATAATTCCCACTTGAGAAAATTAGTTTTGGCTCCGCCGAGGATGGAACCCGGATCACTTTGGAGGAGGTGATCGCCCTAGCCACTGCTTAATCACACCCTCCCCTACCGTTCATCCTTTACATGGAATGTTGAAAGTACTCCATGCCTATTTGCCTTAGTTAGGGGACAAACCATACAGTGCATGACTTCGCCTTCGTCTTGCATCGTCCAGACCATCAGAGTTTTATTTCCTGCGACACGCTACTATTGGCACCACCAACATACATTGGACTTAGTTACGCAAATAGGAACCTATGCAGAGTACACAGGAGCTGGGATATTCAAGGTCAAAGTCAACCGCGTGTATCTAAACCTTGTATAAACAGTTTCTTCTTCTTTTATTTTAACCTTCAGATATTATAAATTAGATACTGTTCTTTATCTAGGACATCATGGGCAAACTTTATAAGGAGAGAGTCAGATGAAATAAAAAATTATATAGGCGGGCCAAAAATATTTAACAAAACACATTTCCATCAATGATAAACTTTATTTTTGATATTTACGTCACGCGGCGGCTCGTAGATTGTTGCCAGGGAGGACACAAGTTGAAGACAACTGTATATGGTTGTGTGCTAGATGACGCTACAGCCACTGACACGCTGGTATGTAGGTACCGCTTATTATTGACTAGTCACATCACAATAAGTAGCCAGTAGATATTCCATAGTCATTGGTATACGCCGGCGCGTGCACACAAGTGTACAGTTCTCGGCAACTTATGCCCTACCTGCCAACAACCCTCGAGCCGCCACTGAGCTGCACAGTGACGTAACAAAATGACTTCTCTTGAGCACGCCTACTCGAGCCTTCGGTAAAATTCCCACGCTGCAAACTGTCGTGACGTAGGCCACTGTGCTGCTGACGTAACGAAAAGTGAGCGTATGTTCCACGAAGATATTGCCGTAACAGTTCTGCTGTTCCCGAAGAGTTCGCTGCCCACCCACTTCCCTGCCTTACTCTGTGGCCTCTTTCACAGTGAAGCATTTTAATAATTGGCTGTAGTTATGCAAAAACTGACCAATCCACATTATAATTTATATTAAGATACACATACTACGTTTAAGGAGAAGGCCTGAAGTAAAGTGTGTCCTATATCAGTCATGGGCAAAGTGCGGCCCTTCGGGATAGTCAATCCGGCCCGCGACACGGTTTTAAATAACCGCTACAATTACACGTAGGACAAAACGTATTTTTTTCGTGGCTTGAATAGAATAACGGTCTCCTCATCGCGTTTTAAGTACAATGTTATAGCATATATATATATATATATATATATATATATATATATATATATATATATATATATATAATATTATATATAATATTGTATTATTGTGTTGTGAGTGATGTAAATATCAAAATAAAGTTTATAATTTATGAAAATGTGTTTTGTTAAATATTTTTGGCCCACCTATATAATTTTTTATTTTATCTGACCCTCCCTTTAAAAAGTTTGCCCATGTATGTCCTAGATAAAGAACAGTATCTAATGTATAATATCTGAAGGTTAAAAACGAAGAAGAAGAAACTGTTTATACAAGGTTTAGATCCACACGGTTGACTTTGACCTTGAATATCTCTGCTCCTGTGTACTCTGGATAGGTTCCTATTTGCGTAACTAAGTCCAATGTATGTTGGTGGTTCGCGATAAATTGAGCTCTCTTGAAGGCCGTTTCGTCTAGAATGATAATTTAAAAATATTATTTAATATCAACTCAGACGTTAACTTTTTAAGTTCGGTACAATATATGTAGGCTACACTTTGATAGTTCGGACGCTTTGTTTATCTTAAAAAGATTCAGGAAACTTCAAATGATCGTAATGGAGAAAACTAACATGTGTTTCAAAACTACTCATTGTATCCCGAACCACGTACGTCAGCTTTACTTGAATCCGTTCAAGAAAGAAATGTTCTTAGTTTTAAATTCCTTCGAAATATTGTTAGTTTTGCAGACATCACTAGTGACTACTTTATTATCTAATGACTTTTTCTAGCTTTTTTAGTAATCCTGACATCTAAAAGTCAAAACGTGAAATTCTTCCTGCAGGCTTTAGTAGCCGTAACCGAAAGAGGCGTCATCTTGTTAAGACGTAGTTTCAGTCTATATACACACAACTATCGCACGTGATCCAAGACTTGGAGGCTTGTCGTTCATTTGTCAGCGAATAGTTAGAAAACACATCCATAACTGAGCAAGAGCGTTTACATGGTGTAGACACATATACCAGGCGTCTAGCAAAAAAACTGTTTTTAAGTAAACATTTAAACTTGTCATCTACGAAAAGAAAAACCTGCTTCAGTGGATATCGGGAGGGTGCTTCTGAAACAGCACGTAGGTATTCAATAGCGCCGAAAACAACTATATACCTTAAACTGTAATTACTGGGTACAAACAAAACTACTAAAAAAAGCGTACATTATACGTTTGTGGATCATCACGTCCAATAAAATTCTAGGGTTACCATGTCTTTCCCTTGCTGATGTTCCTGAGACGCATGTATAAGTCCAGGCGTTCAGTTTAGAGAAACTGTGAGTGTGTGTGTGTGTGTATATATATATATATATATATATATATATATATATATATATATATAATATTTATATGTGTGTGTGGCTTAATGCAAGAACAACCAATGTCAGTACATCAAATGGGTGATAACCCCAGGCATTCTTTGCTTAACTAACACACCTACGATATGTTCAATTTAGAGAAATTGTGTGTGTATATATGTTTGTATGTGTGTGTGTGTGAGTGTGTGTGGCTTAATGCAAGAACAACCAATGTCAGTACAAATATATGGGTGTTAACCCCAGGCATTCTAAACTAACACATATACGATATATTGACATTGGTTGTTCTTGCATTAAGCCACACACACACACATATGCACTAAAGACTTTTAATTTTATACCAAGTGGTGGTAGCTAAAACAAATAGTAATACAAAAACTACTGAAGTACTCACTTTACCGTGAACGACCCAGCATACATATAATCTCGGACCAGATCTCTAACCTCCTTCAGGGACATCAGGGTTTGATTCCCTATGGAGTAGTTACCAATTTTCACATGTGGGAAACGTGGCGGAAGTTTCTGTTGTCCAGTAGGGTTTCTCGTAGCACTAATGTTGTTTCCTCAACACATTTAAGCACGTTTCCATCCTCATCTCACACTCTCATCGTGAGAGCTAGAAAACTTGCCGCTAATCGCTCAGAAAAATATCTCCACGACACTTAGAGTAGTTTAAGTTCGCGGGTTGGGATCATGTCGCGCTACAAGTACAAACGTTCACACATTATAGACGATGATAATGAATAAATAACCTTTTCCGCTGCCTGCTGCTGAAGTTGCACACAGCAAGCACAGGTGGTTTGTTGGACAAGAACACGTGTCACAACGCGCCTACCTATTCTGCAGTTGTTTTTGAAACATTTCTCCTTCCTGTTTGCAGCCACGTTGTATGCACTGCGGGCGAAGAGAATCCAAGTGCGTGCAAACAAACAAGCCACACACTCCTGCTAACAATTAGACGTTGTTTAAACGCATTGTTTGTGGAGGCAGGAGGCAAGGTTATGAGCCGGTATTGCTGAGAAATCATTATTTTCGCTTCGTCTTTTCTTTTGCGACCAACATGAAAGCGTTGCTGACAATCACGAGTCGTCTTAAATGATGATTAAAACAATACAGCCTCCTTTTCAACTATTTCGACCTGTTCTGCAGCTCGAATTTGCAACACAACCTTCAATGAACTGTATTCAATCGATTGATAGGGAAACCCTAATTTTCGCGAAAAGAATTTTGCCCCACTTTGTTTCAGTGACTTACGTGCACATCTGCAGTTCTACTTCATGGTTATTGGCAGCGTGTCTTTGTGAAATGATGTCTGTTATTTGACTTTGCCAATCACAATAATGTTACTAGAACTTCACAAGTCTGTGATTTGCCAGTAAAACCCCAAGACACGTCAGAGCTAAGACGTCCAATTACTGATTATGAACTATGAAGTAGGGTGTAGCATCAAAAGGAGACATATCGTTCTTGTACACATAGGTGGTAAACGTAATTTCTACCGAGTTATACAGCTCCTCATTCATGATGTGGATATACTAAGGGAACGCGTGTGCCATGCCTGCAACGCAATACTGCAACAACCAGGGGTGTATCAAAAATGTGTGAGTCCATGTAACGTAGAGTGGAGGGCTGCATTGTAATGTATGGCGGTCACATCGAACACCTGTTGTGACGAGTAGTTCAGGGACATGTAGGTGTATAGTACACATAACTCGGTAAATATTACGTTTACGACCTATGTGTATAGGACGAATATGTCTTCTTTTGACGCATACTACTACACACTCTGTAATTATTTGAACCTTTTTACGGGACACCGTGTGTGTCTAAACCAAAATTATTATGCCTAGAAAGGAACATAAAAACCAATTTTCGTCATTTTCGTCGGCGAGGAAACAAGCTTTAAAGATTAATGAAGGGTCATGAAAAATGTATACACGCATACTGTAACGTTCTTTGAATGCATTTTCTAAGCAGACATCACTCGCACGTACGTCGAGTAGTATCCGCGTAAACTTGTTTCAGCCGAAGTTCTACACACCACTCGGATTAAGCAAAATTAAGTAAAATCTAGATCAGGATTCGCCGTACTGGACACGAACCTGGGTTCTACCAAATACGAAACCAATGTTTTGCCATTTTTGTACGAAATGCTTGGCACAAAATTTGCAAGACTCAGTTACAGGGCCGTACTCAAGGGGAGGGGGAAGGGGTTAACCAACGAGTTTCTTCCCCCCCCCCTCCTCCTGTTCGGAAATGTTTGAATTTGTACAATCCGTTTTACATAAACCTCTAGAAGTTTACATTTGCGTATTTATTATAACGTAATACTAAAATTTGAATCAAGTTTTTTTATATATATTTATTTGCATCCCCTCTACTTTACCACGGGGGAAAAAAAAGTTCTGTGTGCGGGCCTGCTCTGTCGTGAGGCCATTATGTCAAACACCCTGCTCCTCTGTTTTCCTAACGTAAAGCACGCACCGTAAAATGAATTTATGTCTAAAAAAATGTACACCCAGCAGGACGCAGGGAGAGAACCCAGGACCTCTCGTACCATAAGCCGGTGCGCAATCGACTACGCTACGAAGGTCGCTCGTCGCATCAACTTGATCGGTAAATGATGAAGTAATCGCCCAGATGTCTGCATAAATTACTATTTTTATTTTACTAAGCGGCTTTATTTATGTTTCGTCGACAGTGAGGTTGTTATAGACGTTCACACACAACTTTGCACTGCCATTGCCATTGTTTAAGGCTCGGAGCGCGGCGGGAGCAAGGATAGGGTAACTCAGTCACTCTTTGAGATATCGCTTTCGGATGAAAACCATTTTCTGCATTTATAAAATGAGAATACTGCGACGTAAACGAAAATATGAAAATAATTTTATGAATACAGGGTTTCGAGTGTTTAATCGGCATGAAAACACTTGTTTGCTCATAGTTTTCAAGGTATTGATATAACTTGCTAAAAGATTCCGTAACAGCCGTATCGTACTGAACAAAAAAGTCAGTGGTGGCATATATGTAGGTTTGAAAGTGGCCGAGATATTTAGGAATATAATTTAACCTGTAACGCCCTATCCTTGCTGCCGCCGGAGCTCTGAGGTAAGCAGAGTCCTTAAGGAACCATCCCAGCATTCGGCTGGAGTGATTTCGGAAAACCCTGGAAAATCAGCACGGTCAGAGCCGGGGATCGAACCCTGATCCTCGAATGGGAGTCGAGTGTTTTACCGCTGCACCACGCTCTAGAAACAAATTATTGCCCGAGGATGCAGTGGAGCGTTTATTTTTTAAATTCACCTTGAGAGATTTAGGACGCAGTTAAAAAAATAGTGCCGCCGTGGTCGCAGTCGATTTCTTAAGTGCGGAACGTTTGTTTGCCAGCTCATGAATTCTGCAGCACAACAGGAAGGGACTGGAGTTTTCCCGGAAGTCGTTGCGTTTCCAGGCCGCGAGTTTACTACATACAAAATGTTTGTGATGCACATAAAAACGCGTGCTATAATCATTTTGTTTTCTTTCTTGACTTTACGGCCAGCTACCCGCAATCCACAGTCCACGGAGGAGTTCATCGCTCAATTCTGGGAGTACCGTTAAAACCTAAATAACCCGGGAAAGCACAATAACAGTCTCAACGTGTCTTGAAGCAGTGTATTGTATGCACATGGCCTGATAATAAATATAACATCTTTAAGAGAGTCTGAAAACGACTCTGATGTTTCTATCAAGCGACATAATATAGATTCTGGGAAAACCCATCTTACCTAGTCATGCACTATTAGAATAATCACAAGAAAATTTTGAAAAAGTGAATGTAAAAAGTATACATAGCTAGACAGAATCCTTAAATAGACTACCTACCTGGTTGCTGAACATTGTTTTCGTGGGCTAAAAATAGTTTTTTTTTATAAAACAATTCCTACTAAACATGTTCCAATGCACTGAATTTAAAAAAAATAGTAAGATAAAACTTTCCAGTATAAGTTTGTTGGGTTCTTCAAAATGTTACGCTCATTAAAAACACTTTGCGAGCCTTCCAACACAGCAAAAATAAACCTGTTTTTTGTTCCGTTAGACCACAAAATCTACTCCCCATGCTGAAACGAAACTACCGCCACGTCTTGCAATGTACTATACTGTAGATTCTTTATCCATAAAATAACATGGTTACCACTTAAAGTCCTATAGTTTCAGCGGGACTACGGAATCTCGGCGAACCAGTTTAGCGAATTGCGCGTAAAGACAGTGGGAGACCAGTGCGCGTCAGAGTCGACCTTATAGTTCATAAGTTTCTGAGTCTACAAATAACCTCCTTTAAAAGGTCGTAAACTGCCAAGAAACTGGAAACATGTAAGTGTAAACGACATGCATTTGACAAGTCCTTTGACAAAAACCTCAATAAGGGGAGACTATGTAGGATACATCTGGCAGCACTAATTAGTTGTTTTGTATTGCTTCTGTTTTCAGCTTCCACAGATAATTTAGAAATCGTTTTTATCCTGTTAAACAAGTACAGTGCCTAACATAACATAACATAAGCGTATTTCAGTAGTAAAGCATTCATTATTCGTCGACGTACACAATAGTGAAAATTACCAATACGGCCAAATTTACCTGGTCACCCCTAATAACTGCAGGCCGAGATTATTATAAAATGATTGAGATTCAAGTCACGGCTATATTTCAGATAATACTTTAATTTTCAAATCTATAATGTGTTCATAGAATGTAGAAAAGAAATATTACATTATAGAGGCAACAAAAATAATAGTTTCTCCCAAAAAAAATAGTTTTATTCAGCAGAGCCTTTCTCTCAGCGAAAATTTCATTCTCTTTGAGTGAGCATGATGTTCTAATCACAAATTAGGCGTAAAGTCCTGAAGAGCGAGGAGTCGAGGTCACAGGGGTGTGTGGGCCAAGGGAATGGAAGAATGAGGGTGCATTCTCGGAGGGTGGAGAAGGCAGGCAGACATCGGTGACCCTTGACCTTTTGGTCGTGGGAAGGAGGGGGGGGCTGCGACCTGCCGCTGCACTGCCTGGTACACCCCCACCTCGAGCCCTTCGACGAGCACATGTGCGGATATCTTGTGTGAAGGACGACGCCGCACATTCCTACCCCTCTAGCCATCCTCGGAACACTTCCAGAGCTGGTACCCCACGTCTTTCTAACGACATGGGTTGCCAAACGCCGCCGTATTTCTAGGGTGGATACGTCCATTCTGAGATTAAGTGACCTTCCCGCCTGAGCTTCAAATGCGTTACAGCGAGATGCGACTATTCTTTTTTTAACTAAACTATTTAACGCACATTATATAAGTACACTCTAAAAAAATAGTTCGTAAATTTTCTACACAAGCGTATAGGAGAACTAAGAAAGTAAGTTTGATAGAATTGTTTTCCACACATACATTGTAGCACTCCTAAACGTTTTTATATAACAGTCAAATGCATACCGAAATAACCAGACTTGTATTGTAACTTGTGTAAAAGTTTGCATATTTACAAGGCGGTAGTGTGGTAACTCTCCCATACTGCGCTTAGGTTAATTGCCTCCTAAAAATTTCAGGAAGTTTTTTTTTACAGTGTATATCTACGAAAATAAAACACACTTAAAACTATGCTTCTCTATTCTTAATTTTTATATATCACACTCAGAAACATGGGTTCGAGGCACCTGAAAATGTCCAAAAACTGCTTTTTCAGACTTCTGTCACGTAAAATAATACCAACCGGAATCGTTAAACAAAAATAGAGGAACACGCGCTGGACTTTACTACGCACTTTCCGTAAATAATAATTGGGTCGCCGCTTAAAATCCCATAGAATTAAGTCTACGACCGCAACACTGCACGCCGTCTTCGCGCCCCGCACGTAAGGGCGACGCGGTTGTTGATGCACGAGCCAGTCTAGACCTTATTGCTTCTGTGTTTCCGTACCTCCGACGTGGCTTCTAGCACCTGCTATACAAGGCTCTTAATCATTGGATTATTTTATTTAATCCAATATATCCATTCACTGCTTATTTGTTCTCCCTTCAATAGTGGCCAAAGGCACAGGTTGACTAACTCCGAACCAAACGAAATAAAAATTCTCTTTCCTTGCGACAACAATGGTTTAGTATGAAATTCGAAACTGTAGTTAGTTTTGCCATTCGCTGCAATGCCGATTCTTCGCGGACTTTGAAATACTGCCGATGCAGTGAGTCCAACACTGCAAGGCCAAGCATATCTCGAAGAGTTTCTCACAGCTAAGAGCATGCAATGCAAGGTGTAATGTTTCATTGTAAAAAATAAATCATTGTAACGCAGACGCCCAGTAACAACAATGCAACAGTCCACGAAAGCAACATTGCTGTCCATAGTACCATAACTATCACTACGCGCTAGATATTTATTTTTTGTACCGTAATATGTACTTTCCTACCGATAACAGATAAACGTACCACAATTATACCTCGACCACGTGACGGCATAAATGCTGTTTGTAGATAGACGTCCAATTTTTGTGGATGTAGCGAAGCAATATTAATTTTTTATTCCATATGGAGACTTCCCCATTATTAAAGCTGTACTATAACTATCGCATTCCATCTGACTCCTCTCATTCTGATAATTTATGTACTGCCTTGTGTTCTTTAGCAAATACGAGATATTGGCTAGAAAAAGAGCAACTGTTGACACTTGTTGTCGCTAACATAACATTAACGAATACTTGAAGAATAAATTAAGCGATTTTCCTGAATTTTAAAACAGTGCGTACCTTTGGTAACAAAGGTTTTTTTTAGAACCCAGACAAAAAATTGGGGCTTGCAACTCAAATACAAACCCATGGCTTACAATTCATTAGTAAATTGATGTACCTTATATTCGCGTATCGCCCGTTTGTATAATCTAAAATATATTACAATTAATTCAAATATGTCGTTTAACAGTGTGTGAACATTTGACAGTGATATAAATAAAATATACATTATATATTATTCAGTGTTACAAAAGGTCCTTCGAAGAACGGTAATGTCAAGATATGAAAACTGCGCGAACGAACCTTAGGATTGACTTAAAGTAATGATGCCCCTGCACGTCTTGTTCAAACTAATTAGAAGCAGAAAAAACATTATTCGTATATATGTGTCTCCCACCAGTTGCGTTTCAAGCTTGAAGGCAGAACTAGATTTCAAATCTCGAAACGTAGCGTTTTTCGTAGGCTGAAACTTATTTCTCTTAGTTGTTTGTGTGCTGCCCACAGTTTTACTTGTGAAATTCCGTCAATCTATCGTATTGTGCGTTTCGTCTGTCTTGTCTTTTCTTATAAAAAAAAAAGTTCTTTTTGAGACGTCAAGTAAATGTCCGTGACTTGTTCGTAATTCACTGAACTCATTCGGTTCATTTAGTCGTTTTTTTTTTTTCCTTCAATAAAACTTGAGCAATGGCATCCGTCCACGTGTGTTCTGTGTAAAATTTCTTAAGTAATATTGCGACGTTAACGTTCAATAAACTACCCGCTCATAAGTTTACATAAAATATAAATTTTAGAACAACATATTATAAATTAGACATTAAAAACTAAGAAATTGCAAAGTTTTTCATGCGAAGGTATTCGCTCAAAAATTTTACATAGAGAACTTTATGTCTGAACGATTTATCTTCAAAATGAGCCGTTGAGAAGCAAGTCGTATTTTATTTTAACTTTGGTTTTCCAGTTTATCTCCGCGGCTCCTAGCATAACTGGCAGACTCCTTAACCCCTGTATATGCTGTTTGTAGTAATGTGACCACTTTCGAAGTTCGTCTTGTCTAGAATAATTATTTTTAAAATATCTTCAGTATTGCCTCAAGTGTTAAATTTTCAGTACTTAATAATCTGAACACATGTATTATTATTTGGTGTACATTTTATATTAATAAATGTCAGAAAAACACAAATTGACTGAAAGGACTTATAAAGTGCTCACTTAATCATGAACCACCTATACTACGTAAAACACTAGCGTTTGCGTTTTTATCACGTATAATGCATATAACATTGCACAGTAAAACACTAACCTTAAAGGACAAATCTATATAGTTGTAGCATGCCTTTGTAACTCGAAGAGGACAAACTAATCCTTACAATATACTGCCGAAATTAATTTTATACGCGTAAAATTTTTCCAGAATGTTTGCCCAACTACACCAAGAATAATGTTGAAATCATTAGAATTTTTCAAATATTAAACTTATAACTAACATAAATTAAGGAATCATATAAATAGTCAACAAAGCTTATTGTTCAGCACACAAACTGCAAATAAATCCAACAATCAAACTTTGTAAGATTTCGAAGTAATTAGTCACATACGTACGAACATTTTCTGTAAATAAAAGGACAATTACAGTATTTCTGAAAGGTGTTTAGTAAAATCATCAGGAATATGTGATGACTAGAGATGATGGTCTATCGCGAAAATGTTTTGTGTCAACATAGCCTTGAAAACACTGACACAACGTAGCTGTCTGCAGACCAATAACATGCATTAAATATTAAACTAGCGGCATTCTTATTGGCTCAGTCAAATAGGGCAGTAGCTCCACGTACAAGGAAAAGCCAGTAATATTTTGATAAGTTGAACGTATGTTGAAGCCTAGCAAATAGTCAAGTTTTTCCGCGATAAACCATAATCTCTAGTGATGACTCAAATTGTGTTATGAATATAACAAAGCGATACTAATGTGTACAGTATTGGATTTATTCAATGCCATTTTCTGATGTGTTCTACGCAGGTTTTTTCTTGCCAGTTTCAAACGCCTTAGTCTAAAATAAGGTTCTAGTATTTAATGGAGTTATCCCTCTACAAGCTTCGTTAGTGGTTAAGGTCTGAGTATTATCAAAAGTCACTATATATATATATATATATATATATATATATATATATATATATATATATATATATATATATAAACAGGAGAGTAATCAGGAGAGTTTGTACTGTTCTGCAAACGAGCTACAACCGTCAACGCGACAGGCACTTATTTATTATAGAAACCTAGGTAGTTAACATACACGTTCCTCACACCGCAAAACTCTGCCAATGTTCCGTGGCACCTGGAAAATGCGTTTATTATAAAACGATGTATTTTAATATTATTTTTAAACTATACACTTGAGTAGATATCGTAAAACCATCGTACTGATTTATTGAAAATTGTGTTTACTATACGTCGCCTAATATTTCAACGCAAAGATTTTATAACTTTGGCTTGCCATCGACATAAAGAAACTTTCTTTAAGTCAATAACTAACTGAAATTATACAATTTTTGGCTTTGAAAAATTAGTTTACACAGTAAAAATAATATTCTACAAATCTAAGTGGCGGTTTTAAGATATTTGCTTCGTAGAGAGTATAAAATAATATTTTAGAAAACCAACGTAAATAGGGACCAGTGACCCCCAAGTCTTCTTCAATATCTATAATTCTGCCTAAATTAGGATTCACAACAAACACTTAGCGTACGTACGTGTAAAGTAAAGTAAACCACTAAGCGTGTATGTAAGCAGTCACATCATTATGTAGAGTGCATACTTACGTGACGGTTGGTTAACTTTCTGCTTTGTACGTACATACGCCCAATGGTGGTTGTGAATTCAACTTCGAGTAGTTGAAGGAATTTCTGTTTAATAATATTTTTTAAAACGTTTGTCTTTTTGTCGCAGATTATTTTGTTTGCTTCACTGGCGGCAGAAGGTACTCATGAACAGCGATTTGGGGAAGAGGGGGCTGGATAAATGACAGAAATTTAATTCCGAGTTTTTTACATCAGCGACTTATTAAAGTGGGAGTCCGGGGATTCTCCTTCGGGAAAATTATGGATTTTAGTGTGCAAATTGGTGCTATTTAAGTGGTTGACGAGTCCAAATATAGAAAATACATCTGGCATAAATTGTAATATTTTTAAATATTAAAACTTTTCCCTTCTCTCCGCCGACGTCAGTTTGCTTAGACCATAATTATTAATGCCCATCTATTGTTGACATTTTGATAAAATAAAAACAACTTTTGCTAAGTCTAAATTCTACGTCGTCGTGAATCCATGCCCAAAAATCTCACGCACGTACGTTGAATGTAGTTATGAATCCACCTTAAAGCGTATGTAGACTACCGTGTAGATAATACTATAACGAAGTTGAAAGGTGTCAGCATACACATTTTTACACTCCTGAAGGCAATGTCCTCTACAGACTAACATTCTTAGAATATTTCTGTACCTCGGAGGGATAAGACACTATGTCCACATTTTCTAAAAATGCACTTTGCAACATAAACATTAACACAGCTTTAAGTACTTTCTAATACATACAACACAAAGACCGTATTGTGTTTAAAGAAACACATTTTTGGGTGTTAAACAGCTGAATTCACTAGTGAATCACACTCTTCAAACTGCTCTCCTGAAAAATATTATAGTTGTGGCATAGTGCCTTATGCTTCCGAGGTACAGATTTAGATTTAAAACATATCCATCACATACTCTGTTTGGGTCCCAAGTAAAGTGACTCATGCCTGGTTTGTGAAAACAAACGAGAAGCGGTAGTTTTTATGTTTGCCGACATGAAGGGACATATACTGTGTAACAAACTGTGGTATCTCAGTGTCAACGATGAAACAAAGTAATTAAGAACGTGATACCGCGCGAGTACAGTTTCGTGTAATCGATTACCGTCATCGCGTTATCTGACAGTTATTTTCAAACGATACGGTTCCTCTTTCCGTGACTATTTTTGCTAACCAAGATGTCCAACTTTGGGGACAAAACCGAAAATGTTATTCTTTCGCCACGGGCGAAGAAAAAGCTTACATCGTCAACTTCCGGCTTGCGTGTTGAACCAAATATCACGAAATTTGTTTCCACAAATAAATAAAAAATTTCAAGTCGAGATAGTGCAGAGTGTGTTGCAATCTGTACTCGTGAAACTGCATATTCATATTTCTGTAACAAAACATTTTTTAATGTAACATTAATGCCTTGACTTTAATATAACCTTAAGTATTTCACGTCTCCCAAATATGTTACGCTCCTGGCAATTTCAAAACCAATTTATGCTCTCTGTAAATATTTTACATTTCGGGAAATAATTTTCTGAGTTATGTATTCTTGAAAAAACTGCATTAAAACGTTATAATTCTAAGATGTGTATGAGTAGCAATTAGTTTCTACGCCGGAGAAATCTTCTTTTACGTTGAGTTTGTTTTTGATACCTGACACTGATAAAAGCAGCTGAGAAATGAGTCGTAATAAATTAATCCCAGCACACAGTCAGCTTAAACAGATAATCGGTTTTCCTACATAGCCCTCAGAACACTTTCAACACGATGGCCAAGTGAATACATTCATCTCACAACTTCAAGATTATTTACGCTAGTATTTTCTGGACAGACTACATGGTTTAAAATATATTTATTTCGCCCGAGAACTTACACAAGAGTTTTACGATTTAGGACAGCGCATATCATCCATTTTACAGTCATGGAAAATAAATGTGTTCTTGAAATACATGTCGGGCAGGCATATCTGGTCAGTAGTGACCATATTTACATTATTGTAATTTCTAAATTAACGAACAGTTTAAAGACAATTAAATCATACAGTGTATAACTACTTCAATACACCGGCCTACTATCGTCAATTAAACCGAGGACAAAAAAAAAATTAATATAATAGACGGTTGACAAGCAAAGTACTAGAAGTTTTAGAGTGAGTAATAGTCACCATCTTGAATGTTTGTATTTTGTGTCATATATTTTCTTCTGAGTAAATTTTTGGAACTTTCACCTAACTACGGAATAGAATACATACTGATAGAATTTAGACACCGTAAATATATTTTTGTAAATCGCGTATTCATCTGGCAACAGCCCAGAAGTGTCAGACCTATAAACACACTGACCAACGTCAAATATGCATTGGCTTGTAACCGTAACACGTGTTACCACGACTTGTTTCCTTATTTATCACTGGCTTGCAGTCGTCAAAGATGTATTAAAACAGGTGTAGGAGTAGTGAAGTGTACGTTATTGGTAGGGACATGCAAAATTCGCATTATTTTCTGACAGCTGACTAGACTCCAAGTGACTATAGGCTCGTTCGACGTCTCCCGCTGGCCGATATTGTCGTGGACTTTCCGCGGAGAATGCTTACACGGTAGAGAGGCCAATCTCTGTAAAGACGTAACACCCGTAAATGACAACACATCAAAGTTCGTGGCTAATTGAATCGCTGATTATGCTGTGTTATGTATAGGAAAGTAAAGTTTAGTCTGCTACCAAATGATAACGCGAATTTTGAATGTCTCTAGTTATTGGTAGGCCAGGGCCCGGTAGTTTTCGCGAAAATATTTTTGCCCCACTTTGTTTCCAGTGTCTTACGTGCACACCTGTAGCTCAACTTCATGGTTATTGACAGAGTGTTTTTGTGCAGAGTCGTTATTCATTCGACTGTGCCAATCAGTACACGGATAACTACCACACATAACGTCTGTTATTTGCGTGTTCAACATTCACACGCTGGGTGTTACGGCATCCAATCACTGACCACATAGCAGAGCTGCAGGTGCGCACGTAAGGCACTGAAACAAAGTGCTGCAGAAATGTTTTCGCGCAAAACTACCGGGCCCTACAAATAACGTCTACTTCACTACTCCTCCTGTGATTAGACGACACCTGTTTCAACACATCTTTGACGACTGCAAGCCAGTGATAAGTAAGGAAACAAGGCTTGGTGGTAACACGTGTTACGGTTACAAGCCAATGTATATTTGACGTTGGCCAGTGTGCGTATAGGTCCTCGACCAGGGGCGTCAATTCTGGTTTATTTGGGGGGGGGGGGGGGGAATTGCAAGATTTTTTTTCCGGTGAGAGTGACCTTGTTGCATTTTATTTATTAATTGAGCATGTACAAATTAGAAACTTTAATAATAAAATTTCAGTTTTATGTGCTTAAGTTAGCATTATTTAAATAACAAAATACAAAATATATGTTATACACTTAAAATTCTAAATCCAGGGGGTAGGCCATTTGCCTTCCCCCTGCCCCACCTAAATGACGCCCCTGTGTGAGACGTCTAGGCTGTTGCGAGATGAATACGCGAAATACTCGTGCTTCTATGTATGGTAGACGGCACGGCGTGCCGAGTGAGGGCGCTGCTCTGCTTGAAAGCGTTATTTGACACGCGTATTCCTCGCCAGGCAGCGCCTGCATTGTTCCTCAACTTGCAGATGTGCTATCTCAGCGCTTTCTATCCGAGGTGCACCAGCCGCATCGCCAGTGTCGCACCCTCGACGTCTGTCCCACAGCTGTCTCCCGCAGCGTCGAGCTAATCACGGAGTTGCTCTAGGGGCCTCATTAAATATTGCTTCTTATGGTTTAGTTTAATTTATTGCATCCTTGGATCTTTTTTGTGTAAGTTTTTGCACTAAGATTACGGACAAGTCATATTTACAATATACAACCAAATGAATAAATGACATAAGATATACATTTAAAAACAGACAGTAATGGAGCGAAATTTAACATTATTCTTGTCGGTTCGGGCTTGAAGGACTGAAGAGATTTCGGTCAGCACCTTACGAGGGCGTGGTAGATAATTCAACACTAAAAGCATCAGTTCAGAATTGTAGGTTTCTCGAAACTAATTTGCAAAAACATCAATCCTAGACAGTAGTATTTTGCCAACTTTTTGAGCAAAAAATTTGTCAAGATTTACGTATATGTGAAGAACAATCTCAGACGCCAAAATCTCGCGCAGATATTTTCTTACATTAAAATTATTTTCAAATGAAAACGCTAGTATTTTTTTTTTAATTCCGTTACTATGGAGGCCTAGATATTTTCATATTATAAGTTATAAAAATTACAGATTTCCAGTTTTGTAGATTTTGTGGTTTCAAGCCCTTGTTTTTCTAATAACAGTTTTTAGTTTTTTACTCGAAAGTAAAGCACACAACCCCATTGTAAATAAACGTACGCTGATAAAATATCTACTCGGTAGGCAAATCTCATCGAATTTTGATGAGTTCAGATGTTATTGACGAATGAGTAATCCAGTCGTCCGCTCGACATCGTATCTTTCCCTACACCTTAACAAGGGACGGCTTAAAAACTATCCAAACCTGAGTAAACGACGCAAACATCCATGCCCGTACTGGTATTCAAACCCAGGGCCTCTCGCACCGTAGGTCGGCATGCTACCGACTGCGCTACGGAGACCAGCAAGCCCATAAGGGGATCAGGGGGGCCTGAGCCCCCCCCCTAACAAATGTGTCACAATGTGTTTAGTTTTGTTTTTTAACAAAACATATAGCAAACTATTTGCAGTTTGATATGTTTCGTAATAAACGCGGTATCTCGTGTCGAAATATGCCAGTGGCTACAAATTTATACACAGGCTATATCCGTTCCTGTTGACATAAACATATATTATGATCTTGCCCCCCCCCCCCCACCCAAAAAAAAACAATCTATAAGATGGTCGCCCTTGCCAGCAAGTGTGGTAACCTAACCACAATAATAGTTTCCTTCCAGTGAAGAGTGGCTCTTGGGCTGCAGGAGGATTCGCGACGTCATGCTAGGCCAAGGTCAACATCACTTCTCCTAGTCTAAACATCATCTGTCTGTAGACCGGTCAGACGTCTGTTTCGTCCAACTCTTTTGTTTCCTGCGGTGCTGGTCCGACCCCCTCCCCCACTCTTCCCCCTCGATTCTCCCTCGTCCATTTCGCCCTTTGACCAGTTTCGTTTAATGGGAGTATAAAATCCAGACAAGTTCTCGAACCCGAGGAACAAGGCAGCAATAGCAAAAAAATGAAAGAAAAGCAGCCAGTGTATGGACCG
Source organism: Medauroidea extradentata (assembly GCA_003012365.1). Classification (NCBI taxonomy): domain Eukaryota; kingdom Metazoa; phylum Arthropoda; class Insecta; order Phasmatodea; family Phasmatidae; genus Medauroidea; species Medauroidea extradentata. The sequence continues at coordinate 15,369 of PNEQ01082384.1, read as the reverse complement.
ACTCGACGCACGACGTCTGGGCGTGTAAATTAAACGCAACTCCATTTATTTAAATTCCAGGAATTCCCTTAGAAGATTGAGCCGTAACTCATCCACGGCGGGACTTTATAGACCGTGATTACAGCTGGGACGTCAACCTTTTTTCAACTCACGTGACGTGTGACGAGGTCAGCTGCACCAGCGGCGTGGGCAGTAAAAAGTGTTAGGGCAGGTTTCAGCCATTCCGATTGCAAATAATGTCCGTTTCTTCTGCTCACTTCATAAACAACTGCAGCTTAGGTAAGTCTAATTCTGCTACATGTTAGGAAGATCTATGTTAAAAGTTTGGCAAGGGACGATTTCTGCTTCTTGTTACACTAGAATCTGTATGGAGTGTAAACTGGCCAATCACAGAGATTTCCTGAATATAAAGTTACATGAAGTTACGTAGAGTACTATTGCGGACATATGCCATTGTAATACTATGTTGCCCCAAAAATCGTAGTATGAGACTAAGAAAAACAGACGAAATACTTCACCTGAAGACGGGAGTAGATGTCAGCCCCTGAAACGTCGTAAAAAGTAGGTCCTAAGAAATCTACTATGTTCTATTGTGTCTTCATCGTTGTGTCGTCTAGTCTGAAGAAGTGGCAATGAAAGTAATTAACGAATGCACAGTATGGAACATTTACCATACATCAGCTTGTAATGAGAGCAAATACTAAGCACTCTTGCTATACGAGTCACGTATAACGTCAGTATAAGGACTGTTTAAACGTGTAGGATTGCTACCACTGATGTATGAGGAACCATTTTACCATACCTACTCTATTAACAAACACGCCGGTATGGTAAGTTTACACGTAATTTTTACGGTGTAAATAAACGGTTTCAGTAGTTTTAATAAGCAAATAAGCAAACTAGTACATAAATCATTGCCCGTACTCTCTTTACGGCCATCATACGTGATGTGTTGTAAAAAAATAGTCATTCTCAAAACACTGCAAACTACACTTGCTAAATTTTTCCAAGCAAGGTTCAGGAGTGTTTCTAATACGTTCGTAATATTGATGTGAAAAAGAAACCATTTGTGGTGCAGGGAGCCAAAATGAATGTCAAAACATATTAACCTTGTGATAGGTAACATGAATGTACAGTAACTTTGGTGACACACAAGTTGACGGTGATACACAAGTTGACTCAATGACAGGAACTAGAAAAGGGATCGGCTAAGTCCTTTGTTAACGAACCATCCCAGTATTCGCCTGAAACGATTTTGCTAAACCATTGAAAACTGACATTAGGATGGCCGGAGCTGGGGATCAAACCTGGGTCATAACGAATGTGAGTTACCATTGGGCCACCTCGCTCAGATATTATTGGATCATGCAACTTTAAAAAACATTTTAAACAAACATCGATTCTTCAGAAAGAAAACTTTCGCAACAGCACTGCCGAAATTGTTGAGTAACGTTGACTGCCGAACTTTCGGCAACCGTATCGTTCCCCAGAAACTTGGCTTACGACACGTTCTGCATGCAGTATAGATTTTGTTCCGTCTCGGCTGTGAACGAACAGGGCACATGTAACAGCTTGAAGGTCAGCTGGTGTTGCTCAGATTGTGTGCTTGAAGGCGGGGAACAAGTACACAGCAAATCCCGAAATGTCGCGTCTGTTGTCATCGGAGAATACTTGCTTGCGATTGTCTATGTGGTTCTAGTTCTTAGATCATAATATTCATAGAGAGCTCTTTTTCTATTCCTTAATATCCCGTGAAGTGATAACGAGATCTGCCGCAATTTTTCAAAGCAATGCGGTTTTGGCACAATGTAACGGCGCTGTGCAGAATGTTTTCAAATATTTAGGCACACGCGCAATGTTTCGCTATAGTATGGCGTCATCTTGAACCGATTCCAATTCATTTTCGTTCAAAATATGATTTATTAACGGCTTTTGGGCATTTTCGTTTTCAGTTAATTTCTAATAGGACTGCAAGTGAAACAGTTGCATTTTAGCATCAAAAGTTCTAGTAGAAGAAATAAGATTACTGGAAAAGTGACGCAAAGATGAATTTCGTTACATATGTTAAGGAGCCTCCCTACCTGCACTGCAAGGGCGTTGCAGTGAGCTACGACTATTTTTTTGACGAAACTATTTAACGCGCATTACATTTGTATGTCTACGAAAAGAACACACACTTCAAAGTATATCGCTATAGTTTTAAAAATTCGGCACATTTATCAGAAACATCATTTTCGGGCCCCTCAAATGACCAAAAATGGCCTTTTCAGACTGCTGTATCTCAAAAAATAACAACCAGATTCAAAAACATAACTATATAAACAATCGTTAGAGTTTAAACTATGCTGCGTACAAATAAATAATGTGGTCACCGCTTAAAGTCCCAGAGGAATAAGGATAATAGTAAAGCACTGCACGCCAGCTGAATGGCTTACGCGGTAAGGCGATAATACATTACATACGTCGGTCCACGGCAACCTTACAGCTCCTGCCTCACACACACTAACACAGCCTATCTAGGGAGGCCCCTTAAATTGTAGCGTTTTCTGCATATTTCGCCCCAAGTTACATGTTATCGTAGTAAAAACCACAACGAGTTCTCTATGTTTATATGCTCGAGCATTCGTCCTCGTTTTGCGGTCTGAATACATTTCGTGAAGACGAAGACAGCCAGAACAGACAATTTCGATGTCGATTTCGGAGTACTACACTTGAGGCGCTAGATGGCGCGTTTGAGGTACAGGAGCAGGCAGTCGACGAGAGCTTTATGCCTTTATGCGTGGGGCGAGAAAACAGCGGGAATTCATTGTTTCGGTCGCGGACTTTACCTGTGAGTGACCGTACATTTTTATTTACGGAAATTGCGTAGTAAATTCCAGCGCGTTTCTTAATTTCTTTATTTCGATTGAGATTGGTACTTTTACGTGACAGCAGTCTGGGAGGAAAATTTTTTTCTAAGCCATGTTGAGGTGCCCCGTTTCTAAGCATCTAGAAAACAAAAGCAGAGCAGCGTAGTTTTAAATGAAAACTTCTCTCAGGTACGGAGAGATACAAGATAATCAAGACGGATTTTCAACCAAACTTGACGTACGTACGCCCGTAAGTATGTACGTGAAGTTTTTGGGATTGGAATAACGAACATGCAAAATTTAGACATGCGAAAATTTTTCGTTATTCTTATAGCAAAAAGTCGTCAACAGGTGAACTGCTCTTTAATAAGTTTAGTCGATAGAAACTAAACGATTTATAACAAAAATTGGAAGTATTTGAAAACATGAATAAACTTTAAGTGTTACGTTCTTATGACACTTACGGCCTCAATCTTTAGTTTTGCGGTGGTTTAAAAAAAATTAATGCAAATTAATACATATATCAAAAATTCATTCTTAGTATTTTAACACTTTTATATGTCCGTTTTTATCGGAATTTTTCCGTTGTAATACACCAAACAGATTTTTGGATTTTTGCCCGTGAAATACCACATATTTTCTTGTCGAAATCAGCTAAAATGAAGCAAAATAACTTTTTATAGCAAACGGTAAATAATTAAAAAAAAAACACTCTCACAAAATTGTGTATCGTTTGACTGTACACAGTCTAAATTTTTTTCAAAGCATTTGGTTAAAATATGCGAGTTATTTACAATTGTTTGAAATAAATGAACGACCATAGCCTTAAAGCAGGATTCCCAACCACTTGGCGTACGCAGCAGAACGTTGTCAGACTGTCAGGTACACGCGCTACGTGATGATGTGAATGCTTGCGTATACACCCAGTGATTCTACTTTGCACGAACGTACGTATACGCTAAGTATTGGTTTATGATCCACCTTCGTCGTACGAGGTAACACCGCCACGACTGACCACGCGGAGACCAATATTACGATCGACTTCCTCCACCCCGTCCCCAAGGCACCAATCATCATTTTCACACCACGCCGTTACAACAATCGTAAAAATTAACCTTACGCCTTATCTTAGAACATTACTACGAGAGTTTATAGCGTGGAACCAATGGAAGCTCCCGAAGGAAACGCTGAGGTGTCGTAAACCCTCTCCCAAATCTGTGAGAGGTGGTGATTGGTAAGGGAGGTGGGCAGAGAGGACGGGGCTGGTCACCAAGTGGTAGGTGGTCTGCGATCTGGGAGTCACGTCCTGTTGGGTTAAGCAGTCGTTAAAAGATATGGAACGTGGCTTTAAAAAAATATACGAGGCAAATTGGGTAGTGAAAGGAACACCCTCGACGCTTCGTCGAACGGGGCACGGAAGGATGGTGGGGGGAAGGGGAAGATGGATGACATTCTGCCTGATGCGTTCCGGGCCATCGGGGCAGATCAAGAAGACCAAAAGAAGCTGGGAAGGGAGTGTGTAGAACCAATAACGTGAAAATGGTGGACAACTGAATCATTCATTGTAAAATACACTAACTACAAATGTAAATCAAATCTGTTTTAACGGTAATGTGCGTAGAATTTTTGGTACGTTGGAATGACCGCAATTGAAATGAATTAAGTCCTTATCTTCTATACGTGCAAGCCAAGTCATTTAGTTTTTTTTCTAACGTGGTTAAAAATAATTAAGTCCATAAATTTAATTTATTTCATGTACTTATGATTTTTGGTGATATTATTTTACAATGATCGATTATGCCAACGTTACAACACTGCTTGCATGCAGAGCGAGGAAGCGCAACAGTCACACGTTAAACTTTCAGGAGTTGCCGGGTTTCGATTCACGACTCTGTTTATCATGGCTTATATTTATATACAGGAAATTTCGCGAAAAAACTTTTGCCCTACATTGTTTTATTCAGTGCCTTACGTGCGCGCCTGCATCTCCGCTTTGTGGTCAGTGATTGGATGCCGTAACAACCTACGTTTTGAGGTTAAACCCGCAAATCACAGACGTGGTGTGTGGCAGTTATCCGTGTACTGATTGGCACAGTCAAATGAATAACAACTCTGCACAAAAGATTCTTGTCAATAGTCATGGTGTTGAGTCGCAGGTTCGCACATACGTAGAGAAATGCCAAATTCGCGTTATTTTCTGACAGCTGACTAGACTCCAAGTGACTAAAAGCTCGTTCGACGTCTCCCGCTGGCCGATATTGCCGTGACTTGCCGCGGAGAATGCTTACACGGCAGAGAGGGCAATCTCTGTAAAGACGCAACACACGTAAATGACAACACATAAAAGTTCGTGGCCAATTGAATCGCAGATTATGCTCTGTTATGAATAGGAAAGTGAAGTTAGTCTGCTGCCAAATGTAACGCGAATTTTGCATGTATCTACACATATGGTTAGGGCTAGGAAAAATTCGTGACTTCAATGACCTGCATGCTAGAATCCAGTGTCCTATGCATACTCAAGCCCCGTCTATTCGTTCACCGTCTGCTGTCTGAATGAGTAGCAGGTAATGGACAAACAGTAGGGCCTCGGTATACACAGGGTAATGGATTCTAGCATGTTGATCGTTGAACTCGCGAAATATTCCTAGCCCTACATATGGTACTGAAACAAAGTAGGGCAAAAATCTTTCGCCATAAATACCTGTCCCTACTTATATTGATATCTCCCAGGCGAATACTGGAACGGTTACTCAACAAAAGCAATACCCAATTCCTCTCCCAGTTCCTGGCATTGTGTAAAATTGTGTAACCGTCTCTAACGACTTGAGACATACACATTTTTCGTTATTGTTTCGCGACAGGATAGAATCCGTTGACCTATACCCCCATAAACACACTCCGTGACGTTACTGGCCCTGGGTTTTTATCTCTGTGTGTTCGCAATACACTGCAGTGGACATTTTACAGCTGACTTTAAATCATTTTCATTAGTATAGATAATGGTTAGACACGGGAAAAATTCGCGGGTTCACTAACCGGTAGGCTAGTCTCCAAGAATATATGTGCACTCAAGCAGACTGCAGTTGTTCATTAGATGCTCGCTGATACAGTTGTATGGGGCACGTTAAGGTATATTTTTATTATTGGCTCAGAGACTTCCAGCGGATGTCAAATAAGTCAACGACCAATTGTGAAAGTAACAAGAACTTATAGTCACTGGAATTCTAGCGTGTGCGAAAAAGAATTCGCGAATTTTTCAGGTCTCTAATAATAGTACATTGCATATATTTTGTGCCAACATATCTTTGAAAACGCTGTAGTTTCTTGCCAACATATATGACTTGCTGACGTACGTCTGGACACAACGTAGCTTGTCTGCAGACCAATAACAGGCATCAAATATTACAATAACGGGAATCTTATTAGATCAGTCAAATAGGGTAACAGCTCCACGTACAAGCGAAAGCCAGTGATCTCTCGATAAGCTGAACATGGATTGAAATCCAACAAACAGTCAAGTTTTCCCGCGGTATACCATCACTCTACGCATCACACATACCGCCGGCCAACAGCACAAGTCTGATTAGTAGAGGTAGAGATTTTGTTTGTGAAAAAATTTATGCAACATTTTGTTTCAATGCCTTATGTGCACTTCTGCAGCTCTGCTTCATGGTCTCAACATATTTGGGCTCTACCAGCCAATCGCACACATGTATTGTCGCAGTGACATTCTCACTGGCACAGACAAAAGAGTGACACCTCTATACAAATACGCGCTGTTAATAACTACAAACCAAAGGTGCAGATGTGGCCATGAGGCATTGTAACAAATTGTTGAGTAATTCTTTTCACCAAAAATCACTGGCTCTACTGATTAGCACACAGTGACTTGAAGTTCAGTGCGCTATCAGATAATAACGCGCAATCTGCAGGTCTTTACTTGACTTCGCTGCTGACGATACGAAATAAAATCTGCGTTCACCAGCGCTCAAGACGTTGTTGTCCAGTGCTGACCAAAATCTCTCTGCTCCACACAATGGCTGTGATGTCAGTTTTTCAACCTCACGTGTAGTCCTTTATTACTAAAGAAAGGAAAAATTCGCTTCTGAGACTCCTACGTTAAAAAATGCGGCATCATTAAGGCGTCCGCCTACTGGCCGTGTGTTTGTGTGAGTGAGGCATGGCAACCAAACGTAATGTTGACCGGCTCATATGGTGTAGTATCGCTTCTACTGTTACACTGAAACGGCGCACAGTGGGCAGGATTCGCTCTCCATGGTGCCAAAAATATTTAGGATCCATCCTACTTGTAATAATCACTTTATATTTGGCATACTTATAAATAGAGAGAATTATTTATCGCAGGAAAACTTGACTGTTGGCTGGGTTTCAACGCACGTTCAGTTTACCAGGTGATCACTGGGTTTCGCTTTTATGTGGAACTGTTGCCTATTTGGCCGATCAAATAAAAATCCCGCTGTTGTTATATTTGATGCCTATTATTGGTTCGCAGATAGCTACGTTGTGTCAGCTGTACATGACCTAATCATATGTGTTGTAATTAACTACAGAGTTTTCAAAATTATGCTGGCGTAAATCATTTTCGCGATATACCATCCTCTCCACTTATAGATAGAGGCGGGAGTATTTCGCGTATTCATCTGGCAACAGCCTAGACTTCTCAGTACTATACGTGTACTGGCTGAAGCCGAATATCCATTGGCTTCTAGCAATACAAACATGTAGCACGTGATATCCCCACGATTTGTTTCCTGATTCATAACTGGCTTGCAGTCGTGAAATGTGTGTTAAACCCGCTCTCGTCTAGACGGAGTTGACGTTCAACCTGACCTAGAATCAATACGCGAAATAATCGTTCCTTTACTTATAGAGTATATTAATACAAATTATCTTATACCTAGGGACCCTTGTTTTACGCGAAAATAATTTTGCCTCACTTTGTTTCGATGCCTTACGTGCATCTGCAGCTCTGCTTCGTGGTCAGTGATTGGATATTTTAACTGTCACGATCCTTGAGATTCTCCCCGAAAAACACAGACGTGTGGTGATACAGGAAAGTTTTTTGTAATTGGCTCAGTCAAATGAGATACGGCTCTTCACATAGACACGCTGCCAATAACCATGAAGAAGAATTGCAGATGTGCACGTAAGGCGCTGAAACAAACTGGAGCAAATTTCTTTACTCGAAAAAACAGGGGCCGTACTTATAACATAGATTTTACAAAATCCTTAGCTGTAACCTAATACCCGTGAAAGGATTTTGGGGGGGGGGGGTGAATAAGAGGCGGATTTCATAAGGTAAAGAGATCGGAAGAATTTTGTACGCAATATAGGTAACCTTTTACGCATTTAATATGCTTATAGATTAAAGACCCAGGAACGGACCTAGGCTTTCCTTCACGCGGGGCAAGAATTGTGATTTGCCCCCATCTTTCCCCTCCTTCTCTCCATCACACTTTTTCCATCAGTCCAATTAACCTAAAAATAACAAACGTATCTTGCATATGTTGGTTTGCGTTCGCGTAAATAACAGTATAACATTATAGTATAAATAAATACAACCTGTAATTACTAGCCTTCATTAGCAGTGTTATAAGTGTGCATTACAATTATAAATACTGTATTTATAACATTATATGGTGAAAATATACAATAACACAAAACTAGTGAAAGGCTAGATATTGGTATATATATATATATATATATATATATATATATATATATATATATATATATATATATATATATATATACACACACACACACACACACACACACACACACACTTCATTCCCAAGTAAAAATTTTCGGCACCACCAGCGCTCCCTCTAATCTGGCGCTAGGGGCAGTCTGCCCCCACCCCTTCTGTCCCCCTGCCCAATCCATCAGACGTGTAGAATAAGCAATAAAAAAATTACAGTGCTTGGTTTCGTAGATCACTCGCCTGACTGACACTTGCAGTCGTGACCCCATCTCTTTATTGGTGGAAAGATTTAAAGTAAAGTCATTGCATATATGTAGAGTAGTTTCACACAAACCACGTGAGTAGTTTTACAGATATTACCAGTTGAAAAAACTGTTTTCAGCCATTTCGAAAGGCTCCGTGATGAGTTTTCTAACTGACGTGATACTTTAAAACTACGTACGTCATCGTTTGAAGCGTATTTTCTTTTAGTACATTGACACAATTGGCACATGTGGAATAGTTTCGTAACTATACGTATTTACGAACACAATGCAACACATTTTAAGCGCGTGGTAGGAGACATCCTTAAAAATAACTATTATAGTTTTATAGACAATATTGGATATAGGAAGGAAACTAAGAAGAAAGAAAAGCATTGATAAAGGTTGTTAAATGTATGCATACAAGTTAGTTAAGTAAGATACACAATGGCATTCTGATGTAAAAGGTCACGTTTTTATATGTTCTGATGGCATATGTGTAACTTCTGGACGTGCGAGAAATGGAACGAGCGGATGAAGTATAAACATCATTGTTTAGCTTTCTCCAAGTTACATTTTTACGTCAACAAAAAGAATAAATATAATTCGACTGTGGCCTTCTCAAACTGAAACGCGTTTTTACTGTGCGAAACTTCTTTTCCGTCTGTTGTTATTACAAAACAATTTTTTAAAAGAAAAATGTGTTAGTTATTTTTTGTCGCGGTGAATAGAAAGCGTATTCGTATGTGTGTCAATCCCATCACAAGCTGTTCATTGTAAAGTGACCACTTTCAAAGGACGATTTGTATAAAATAAAAAAGAATTTTTTTTTTCACCTAGGCGTTAAATTGTTTAAGTACGGTGAAATCTGTACGCTACACTTATCAACAACTTACTCTATATATATATATATATATATATATATATATATATATATATATATATATATATATATATATATATATATATATAGCTGTGTGTGTGTGTGTGTTAGTGATATGGAATAACATTGATTAGCCAGAGGAATAAATATACCAAAACTTCAATAGTGCTCACTTTATCATGAATAGCCAATCATTTTCTCGTAACATGCATTTCCATGACAATAAGGGCACGCAATTAAAAGTTTGACAGTTAAAAATATTGTACTATTCTCCTTCCTGAAATCGAAACTTTTCTTAAAAAAAAAAAAAAAAAAACTTTTTCCAAAACCAGTATCTGGGCAGTAATGTCGCAGCCACAAGTGTATATCCATTAAAGCTGTGTTTTCTTGAAAAACGCTAGAAAACTGCAGTGGCTTGTAAACATTGACAGCCGGTTAGGTTTCGAAATAAGCAATGTGTCTGGTGAGCTCAGCAAATCAGCGTTGTGACGTTTGCGCATTATTGTAGGTATGATCGATTCAGCACGTTTGAAAAGTACGGCGATGATGTAGTGACGTCGTGGAACCTATACAGGGCACCACTTTAACAATGGTCTTTAGTTACAATGCATATCTCGTTGAACGTTACAAAAATGTTATTTCTTCCTTCAGGTTTCAAGATCATTAATTATCTTGCTAATAAATAAATGAATGCTAACTTAAAAATTATTGTTTTATATTATGTAGTGTATATACACACACTCACACACACAGCCTAAAAGAATACATATCGTTACAAAAATTTTCTTCAAAATATGTTTTCTTATGTCTTGTTGTTATACCGTAATAATACTTGTAAAAATAATTATCAATTATAATTATATTCTTATAAATAACTAAATAAAATATAAATAAATACAAATATGTTTTTGAATATATATAATAATGCCAATTATTTCCATTGATATACAAGCATCGTACCCATTAGTTACTATAATTACAGTATTTAAAATTACAGATTCAAGTAAAGGAATGTCACGAATATATTTTAACTTAAGTATATAGCGATTCTAATTCGTTAGCTCATTAATAATTTTTTCGAAAATTGTTTTCAAAATATTTAACTACGAAAATCCGACTTACGGGCCTCACAGTACCCTTATAAATCTATTTTGGGAAATGCAGTTCTTTTATTTTCGTTTATATACCTTCAAAAGTAATCACCTGCCGGCACAAGCTATATACTTAGGTACATATTCATACATAATAGGTGTAGGGACAGGAAGTTTTCGAGAAAAAATGTTTGCCCCACTTCGTTTCAGTACATTCCGCTGAAAGCAATAAATTACTTCTGCTTTCCGGAGTGGAAGAAACCTGTAATATAATTACGTATGATCTAGACTTTATGTAAAAATAACAAGCAATAAATAATTAATGATAAAAAAGTTATGAAAAATTTATTTATTGAGTCCGGTGACATGAATAGTCGTTAAGAAGTTTTAACCTTAAATTAACGTTCCTTATTTACAGTTTCCGCATGCTAAAACGAATTGTTTTACTAGACTTCGAAGGATATAAATGCATTCTTGTACAGATATTTCCCTACCGTCAGTAATTCCGTCCTCGTAGAGGTGACTTGTGGTATGCAGTGCCGAGATTCAGCTAAAACTACGAATTTTCTTGCATCATAGTTTTCAAAACTCTCTGTTTGGTAATAAGTGTTTGGTTTTAACTATATTGATGATTATGATACGTGATTTGTTATCACTATAATGATGATTTAAAATTAGAACTGAATCTGACTAATGATGAAATTAAAGTATATTCAAATTGTGTTTAATCAAGATGTGCTTTTACGTACTGAATTGCATGCAGACGTATCAACGAATTCGTATGTGATATGCTTCATTAAATGAAGTGTTACAATCTTCTGTTGACAGTAATATTATTATCCCTTTGATTCTCAAAAATAACTAGAATTTTCACAGTCAATAGAAATGTGTAATCTACTCTTAAAATAAACGTCTCTAAATGAAATACAACATGACTATTTCCGCACAAAAGAAAATAATAACCAGACTCCAATATGCAAGTCTTTAACCACTGCACACAACTGGGCGATTGCGACCAACGCCTAAGAAACAATGGGTTTTATTTATTTTTAAGGTCACAACAGTGTGCCACTCTGACCTCAGGACCTTAAACTCTGACATAAAAAATCATTTGAGAAAATAATCCGTTCATGAGTATCACTCACCGTCGTTGAAAAATTCTTGGAGTGACAACAACAAATCATCACAAAAACGAGACTTTTTAAAATGCCGAAAATAGAAGTGAATTATTTACGAAATAAACACTTTCTCATTTGGAAACTGAAATTTATAAGCTGAGGAATGTAATTCAGTGCAAGTTCGGACGGCAGATGAAGGGTTTGAGCTCCTCAAGCGCCCCCCCCCCCCCAATCCAAAGGATCCGACGCTGTAAGGACTTGCAAATTTCGCGTTTAATTTTATTATTTGAAAACATACTGCCACTTACTGTGTGCAAATATCTTTGGGATAAATTCTACAACTATATAACTAAGTAGCTGAAGATATTCAATTGTAACATTGAAAATTGCTTTTGTCATACACATAGTTATTTGTTGAAATGCAAATTTGTGTTGCATTAATATTCCTAATTAACACATTTATAAATATATTCACATCAAATGGAACAATCATCACATCTGCAGATATCGTTAACTAGGAAAAAATAAGTTACCTAGTTCTTGCACTAAGCTGAAGACATGACCTCTGCTGTTGGCCAACAATTTCATGTGGTACGTCTGAAGGATGTTTTTTAACCAATGATATAAGGTTAAACGTAAAAGTAACTAGGCTACTGTCCCGAAATGTGGTGACACGAAGATGCGAAGGTCCGGTGCTTATAACGTCACGGAGTGCATTCTGGCGAGTACATCTAGTTTAAGTGTGAAATCAGGATAAAAAGTAACTACTTCTCAAGCAAAAATTATCATACTTGAAATTCCTTCAAGAATATTATCATATGAGTCACTTGGCGAAATGTTTATGTTAAAAACTTAATGCTGTATCATAAATTTAACACTAAAATTAACACTTCACAAATAAAAAACGGGATAATAAGTTTGTCAGAAAAGTCCTATGTATCACAATGTTCCTTAACAATTTTTATAGAAAATATTTAATATTGACTAATTCACAATTTGAATACTGTGGCCTCAGGTTCGGCAGTCAGAGAGAGAGAGAGAGAGAGAGAGAAGAGAGAGAAGAGAGAACTTAAGAGTGCATTATATATAATTCAGTGCTAAAATCATCAGTTCAGAATTGTAGGTTTCTCGAAGCCAATTTGCAGAAATCAGAAAACAGCACTCCTAGACAATAGTTATTGCCAACTTTCTAACGAAATTTTTTTCTCGATTAACGCATATCTGAAGAACAATCTCTGACGCCGAATTATCGTACATTTAATTGCGGCGCAAGAGATCATCATCATTCCCGGTGAATGCTTGTTCGTAAAGTTGGCAAATATAACTATCAAGGATTGCTGTTTTGCAGTGCTTTGTACATTGACATTCAACAAGTGTAGACCTCAATTGAAGAATTCAGTGCTTATTTAATACCACGCGTTCCTAAGGCTCGGCATCAGTCGCCATATTGAATTATTGTATTTTTTTTCTTTCTTATGAAATTCTGAGAAAAAAATTTTAAATTTGTTATGATAGTATCAATTCTATTTACCTTGCGCTACAATAAAACAGTCGAAGTTGAACTTTTAACGAATATTTAAGTCGTCATAAGTCGAGCAATTTTTTTTATATTCCTAATTTGCTCGACTGATTATGGCTTAAATATACGGTAAAAGTTCAACTGCGATACTTTTATTGTAACGCAAGGTAAATAGAATTGATATTATAATAAAACATTTAAATTTTTTCTTCTCAGAATATTACAAGAGAGAAAAATAAAATAATTCAATATGGCGACAGATGCCGAGCCTTAAGCAGCGGCTGATACTATAGCTCGCATTCTCCTACAGTTTCTACTCTCTCTCTCTCTCTCTCACTCTCTCTCTCTCTCTTTCTCCGCCCAGCGAATCCTGCGGAGAGACAGAAGGCCGCAGACCATCTCGCAGACGGCACGTTGAATGCATTTCCGTCATTCGCAACGGCAGGCCGTGACGACCGACGCCCGGATTGGTCACGGTTTCTTTGCAAAAATGGATGAACAAGGAGGGGGGGGGCAGAATGCGGGAAGGGCCATTCACCCAGCGTCTCGCGACTCTCGTGCGAGTCCCAGTGCTCAGCGTGTGTGCGACCATGCGATGAACACGCCACATGGAACACAAGTCACGGAAGATTTTTTAAATACTTACATAACCACCTGGTTTGGAATCGTGGCTACAGCCCGCTCGCGGTTGGTTTAAATTATCAGCGAGTGTGTGTATTGTAACAAAAACAGTGAACTTAACTGTACTTAGGTAGAAGTACAGTGGCTGCCTATGGAACACCGCGCCTGATTATACAGTATGTAGAGCTCGTTAAAAACTGTTAATATGCACTGCTTGAACCGTATATGAAAGTAGGACGCTTATAACTTGTAACTTAAAAATAAATACATTTCGTTACGTATCTACACGTTAAAATTTTTAGATTTTTTTTTCTTCGTTTTAGATCCCTTCAGATAAAAAAAAACAATGTGTGAGCAAATCATCCTCAAGATTATTCGTCAAAATAATTTCTAGGCTTGTATGTAAGGGAATATCAACTATTATTGTTACCATATTTTAACACTTATTTTATGTACACTACATATGTTACCACAACAAATGTTCTTAAACGGATATTTACATAATTGATGTTTAAATTATTTTAGACAAAAATACATTATTTTAATACACTTGAATGTATTTATAAACAAAATATCCAACAAAACTTTGTAGAACAATAACAAGCAATCCATCTTTACAACATACAAGCCCGTTACAAGCTGCGCGACCAATCAGAAGACAGCTACACTGTCACTGGCCGGAATAGAAAAAGCACCATTCCTGTGTAAGATCCTCGATTTTCCAGACTTCCAGTCAGTCCGCTGAAGTTCGTCAGATTGAAGACGGCAACATATGCCAGTTCCCGAAATGTCGCGTCTGCTGTCGTCTTGAGAAGCCAACTATCTTCAACTGTGTTATATTCCTTGTTTTTTCTAATACGCTTCCATTTCTCTCGTTATGTTCATTTGTTCTGACTTCGTTACCTATGTCCATCATAGTGGCTATTTTCATGCGATAATGCACTATATACGTCAGTCAACGGCACATTTCCCGCTCCTAACAACCACAAACACAGCCTATCTAGAGAGTTTTTGATAATGAACATACATACTTGTTTATAGTCTTCGTGGTATATAAAAACGCTAGAAAAAAAGGATCCCATCAAGGTGAACAAAAAGATAGTGGTGGCATATATGTAAGTACTAAGGGCCGGTTGCACCATTGAGGTTTGTCACTGGATCCGAGATTGAATTCAGATTCGATCTTAGATCGAGACATACAACTGTTGCACCATGTAAGATCGAAGTTGAAACTGAGATCGACTCGAACCTTACGTCAAACCGCCAATTGTGGTGGTTTGAAGATTTCGATCCGAGATTCAAATGCCAAAAGACAAAAATA
>PNEQ01082383.1:0-40427 GCA_003012365.1 Medauroidea extradentata | reverse complement strand
TGAAAGAGGCCCGGAGTAAGCTTACCCGCTGGGCCCTATTGTTGCAGTCCTTCGACTTCGAGGTACAGCATGTACCTGGGGCTGAAAACGAGCTTGCAGACTCATTGTCACGTGCCCCGCAGGACATCTTCGCGCACGACGAAGGAGAGTGGGACGAGATCCTGCCACCCACGAGACAAAACGAGCAGACAAAAGCAGGTGAGGTCCCTAGGTGCAACGCTGTAACGGTTACGAGCGAGCTCACGTTAGAATGTCTCAAAGAATGCGTCCTAGCCGCACAACAACAATGCCAGGAGACCTGGGGACAGATAGAGAAGTGCGGCAAGAGCGAGGTGCGACATTACCGTGTCGTCGACGGTCAGCTCCAGATTGAGTGACCCAAATCCAAGCCGGCGTGGAAACTCTACGTGCCGACGGCTGAACGCGTCAAGGTGTTTGAATTTGCACACGAGAGGCCCTGGGCAGGACACCCGGGTGGCACACAGACACTGACTAACCTCAGACGCCATTTCCACTGGCCAGGAGCGGCTAAACAAACACGCGAGTACGTATGCCATTGCAAGCACTGCAACAGTGTCAAGAGTCGATGTGCGGACGGACAGCAGCAACAACAGCCCCGAACACCAAAAATCCCAATGGATACCGTAGCCCTCTACCTGATGTGTCCATATCCAAAGAGCAAAGGCGGCAAGCGCTTCGTACTAGTGGTAACCGACCTCTACACTAGGTGGGTGGAGGCCTATGCGATCTCTAGTGCGCGCACACCAACAATCAAGAGTGCCCTTGAGAAAGAATTCTTCAGCAGGTGGGGCTACCCACGGGTACTATTAACAGATAACAGTACTCAGTTCACGGGTCACAGGTGTCGAGACTGCTGTACCCAGTGGGGGGTGTTACATCATACCACAGCCGCATACCATCCGCGAGCCAAGGAGCGAGGAATCAAGAAATCAAGGTGCAACTCCGATTTCGAGTCAAAGGGGACCACACGAGTTGGGCAGAACACCTACCCGCCATATGTTTACCTTGCGCTCCAGTGTGAATGCAGCAACGGGCTACTCTCCGGCAGAGATGCTGCAGGGGCGTAACATCGCCTTACCCGGCGAAATGGCATGCTTCCCACCTGGAGAGAGCACAGCTGAGGAAAGCAGTGGCGAAAAACGAAATCGACGAAGGAGAAGGGAACAGCAAGTGCAGCTGCGACAGCGGAGGTACGCCGAACAATGGTGCCCGAATTCTGCCAAGACACCACCACTGCTTCAACCATGTCAGAAGGTGTATGCGAGAGCGCATCCTCAGTCGACGAGTAAACAAGCGTTCTGTGCTGGGTTGGCACATAATTGGACCGGACCTCACACTGTTCTCAGGCTGGCTGGTAACACATTCTTCATCATCGGGGTAGGAAGATACACAAAGAAAGTCCACCGGGATGATCTACGTTTAGCGGAAGTCCGGCAATGTGAGCAGCGCGCCGATGAGGTGCCAGAACTGGGAAACACCCCCGCCAGCACAGTCACCCACGTCCACTCATATCGAACAGACGTCAGCAACCCACTCGGCGAGTGGGGAACCACTCTCACGAAAGTGTTCAGCAACAGATAACCATGGACCCTTAGAGGAACGGGCAGTGGCAAACACACCCGACGTACCCGCTTTCTTGTCCTTGGATTCGCCACTATCTTTGACAACGGAGGAGACTAGTGCAGCTGAACAGTCTGACGAGGGGGTCAGAAACAGACAGGATCAGCCAACTGACCTGTGGAACGTTCAAAGCCTAGAGGAGTCCACTACTGTCACCGACGGTGACCCTCAGACAGAAGTGGAAGAGCCAGAGGTGGGACATGCGGATCCCCCCAAAGCTAGCGTGGCTGAAACCCCACCAAACTTGGCCCTCCGAAGGCCACACGACAGCGTGGTCAGCGAGGCGGACGGGGAGAACAGCGACGACAGCGTCTCCGGGACGCCACCCCGTCGCACACAGCGGCAGTGACGACAAGCACGCACTACCTGCACTGGCTGTGAGGCAAAGAAGCCGGTGTGTCTACCCTCTGTTTTGCGGTCCCGCAGGAGAAACAGACGGGTCCCTCAGCTCCCTGACACGGTTCCGGATGGAGGGGCATCCAGCTCCCCCGCAGCTACGGGCGGTGAGGCACCGACGCAGTCAGCTGACCGGTCAGGTCGCCTACCCACACACCACCAGGTTGCAGCAGGTGCCAACCCTGCACGCGACCACTGCGGGCACTCCACGAGTTTACGTCCACAGCGAGCCAGCAGCGCAGCGGAGTCAACGTCGGCAATGCCGTCCCAGGGCGGCTAACCCGGCAGCAGCATCCAGGATGGGTGCATATCATCTTCGGGCTCGTGAGCAGCTCAGAGCCCCGAGTCGCTGGTACCACTAGCGGCCAAACGGTCGCCTGAGTGGGGGGCCGATGACATGTGCCGCGGAAGCCCGTTTGTCCGCTGGGCTACAGTGGCTCAGACGGTCGTTGACACGTGACAGCCTCCTTCACCACGGACGCTCCATCAGCCAGGCTTCACGTCTCTGGGGACGTGAATGCCCTGCCCCGTGCCTATGGAGCTTCACCAACAGCCTCAAGGTAGCAATTTCCAGCTACGATTTTGAATGCCTGACCAGCAATCATCTTCGTAGTCCGTGTTAATTTATTGGGAATTGCAGGGCAAGTTGTGGTAATGTTTGTGACGTGCGGGCTTAACGCACCGCTACATAAACACGTGACAAAGTGGTGAACACGAAAACTAATCCATGCTAAATTCAGGCAAACTGATATCATTTGTAGACTCTACAGATTTTCTAGAGACCTACAGGCACCATGAGAATAAACGTTCTTCCTTTTAATTTTTCTATGGGTGAGTGATGTTTTTGTTTAGGGCAGTAGGACGCTATGCCAAAGCCCACCAAAATCGTCAACGTATTATTTTGTTACGTCTTACAAAATAATACTTAAGTAGACTTTCAGTCACATTTACAATGGCTACAATTTAATTACTTTTTCAAATATTGCTTTTATATTATTCGTTATTGCTTTCCTGTGTATTGTTGCGTTTATAAGTGTATTTCTGAACACGCCCTATACAGACTGGCAGTTATTAACTAAGGGCAGACGAGTATTAATTATTGTTTTTGTAATTATGGATGATATTCTGTAATGAATTTTACTTTAGTTTAGCTTGTAAGAGCTTAACCACCATGTCTGGCGGGAACGCGGGCTACCGTGTCCTCCCTCCAGCCGCCATGTCAGTAGTCTTTGTCTGATCACCGGAGCGTTAAGTCGCGCGTGGAGCAAATTCCCGTCTCTCTGAGGCCCAATCTATTGGGATCAAGTCATTTTAGTTTTCAATAGTTTATCAGTAACTTACCGGAACCTTTTCTTTCTTTTTTTGCATGGCCTCAGGGATTGACACGCGGTCGGGGAGAGCTTTTTCAGCACCCGCTTAAGGATTTCACGTAATTTTCCATTGTTGGCCTCGCGCCACTTTAACCGCTTACGCCAGTGCTGCGGGCGAGAACAGTAGTGTGGTACATGGTGGTCAGCTCTAGGACGAGTGACCACAATAAATCGTACCTTAAGAGTCATGTGTATCTCCAACTTTAATTTCAGTAGTGGTAGTGGATGTCTCTCAACAGCATACGCCGGGGACACTGCAGCAGCTTCGAGGGACGACGCTACTCTCTACAAACGC
Source organism: Medauroidea extradentata (assembly GCA_003012365.1). Taxonomy (NCBI): domain Eukaryota; kingdom Metazoa; phylum Arthropoda; class Insecta; order Phasmatodea; family Phasmatidae; genus Medauroidea; species Medauroidea extradentata. The sequence goes on along the minus strand of PNEQ01082383.1, from coordinate 36,725 downwards.
CATCGGAGTCAGGACAGGAAGGCCCATGGTCACCGACCCACTCCCCCACGTCAACAGGTAAAAGCCGGGCAACTTTATACTGTGACATCCCACCTGACACGATCCAGAGGCGTCAAACATTCAAACCAAACTTTCATTTATTCTTCTGACTTTTAGTGTACTCCATCCCATTTCCTTCAACATTACAGATGGCCTATATATTCCTTCATCCTTCCCATCGTACCGCTGCCTTCTTCACTTATTATTCACCCATCCCGTTACTCTATTTGCAACTTTCATATATGTATCCTTCTCTTTGGCAACATATTCCAGCCTATACCTTACCATACTATCAAGCAGTATGTATTTTCCTTCTCCTCCCAGTAACAAATTTCTACACGATTCATTAAATGCTTTTTGCATCACAATATGTTGTAGACTGCAGCAATTTAATACATATTTCATGTTGGCGAGAGTAAGAATGTTCTCTAGTGATACATTAATCAGGTGTAGTTGTAACGGACTCGACAAACAAATACCACAACGATCAATATCCCAAAATATTTCTCACGATTCTCATCAGCTGACAATGTTTTGACTATAGATAAAATGGCCGACCGATTTCAAATAGGCTTCACCTGAAAGCCTTTGAAATAGCTGCTTCCGCCCCTCCATGTTTACTACCTATATATCTCGTTGGCATGGCCGTAAACTGCCCAGGCAAACAATTGAAGTCAGTGTATTTGTGCCCTTGTTACTTGAATGTTATACACATGGTGACTGTAGCCCATAACATTGTTTCTACCATAAGAAACAATGTATTTTACACGAAGTTTCAAGACCAATAGAATAAAAATGATTTATCAAATAGCAGATGTGTTGTGTTTACCGCAATCTACTTTGTTTGGGGAACAAAATTTTTAAATAATATTAAAACTCAGCTATATGCTTGCGTTTTGAAATACATTTCTGTGGGTACCAACATCGCCAACAGTTTATGCATGAACACTATTGTTAAACTAACATTTATGCTAGTTTCTACTATTTATTTAACACTTTGTGTGCAGATTTGTTCGTTTTATTGCTATAAGCAAACAGTTGCACATCGTCAGTGACGTACAATGCGTAAATAAACATGACGTGTTACGACGGCGCACTATCTTAGCGACCATTCGTGCCAGGCGCTACGCCCAAAACAACACCGATCAGCACCATCAGCACTCGTGAAAACTACGGAATGCGCCTCGACTAGTCCCGGAACCAGGGAAGTCAAGGGAGCGGGTAGGTTCATGCAACCACGTGGCCGGAATAAAGAAACAAAGAAAATTATTCAGACACGCAAAATCCAACAAAACAAAACTATCACACAACACCCTAGCATATCAGTGACTCGAGGCATTGGTCGTTTCACTAAGCATCACCGTGTATGGCAGTATCAAGCGCGAGAGCGCTGGAGCACATGTCCCAAAATCAGGAGTGCGGAGTGTATCCAAAAGATCCAAGTATATCAGGAAACTTAAAATACATCCCGAAGTTCATAACCACCACGGTGCAACGCCATGAGTAAGAATAAAAAGTGCTAATTATTCCGCTACACGACTCTAAAACACGGGGCGCAGCCCAGAGTGACAACCTAACAGACGTAATGGCGACGGAATGTGCGCCAAATGAATTAAAACTAATTTAATTTCAGTGTCAATACTAAGCGAGCCATGTACAGAAATATGATTATTTTTCCCATTCATGCCAGCTCGGACTCAGAAAGACAGTTTAACAAGCTAAGCGGAGCGGGAGGCATTAAGAAATAATTTCCCTAAGTGTCAACAAATTTACGTTTCTCAGTAGTAACCAGTATGTTAATGCATTGTAGTGTTTAGAATTGTATCATTTGATTTTTCAAGGGTTTTGATGTATTGGTTTATTTACACTTTTGCGTAAAGCGGTCACGAAGTAATTTTCTGCGCGCACCCCCGCTAGCTGGCGCGGGTGACCGCCATCATGATTTAGTATTTTTTCGGGTGGCTCCTCGACCTTCAACTCTTTTGTGCCAAACATATTAGTTTACAATAGTCAGTTATTTTTCGTTGGATCAGTAACATGCATTTTTTTGTGCATCGAGGAGTAGCACCAACCCATCCCTGTTAGCTTTTTTCGCCCAGGGATTTAAGCATCCAAGTAATCATTTTCATAGTCGTGTACGCGAGTGTGTGCCGTACAGCTTCAGCCGACCACAGGCTTTGTGTGTGGGACTGCTTAACGTACGAGAGTACAATCGTTTTTGTGGACCAGTATCACAATAAATCGCAGTGAAGTTTATTCCGCGAGTGTTATTGGCCACGGCCACTTCTTGGTCCTTTGGGAGCTAGTCCCCCCAGCAGCCATCACAGGACCAACGCACCACTCATCTCCGGTGTGGAGGACACAGAGAGGACATCGCCACATGGGCGGTAGACCTGCGCCCTCACAGCAGCAGCCGGCATATTCAGGTGTTTGGGTTACTAAACCCCCATATTATATGTAATACGACACCATACCTCTCTGGCCTCACCAAGAGCACGTCAGATGGCGCCCTTTCAACGTGGGGCAAAATCAACAACAGGCAAGAGGAAAAAGTGTTGAACTGTTGAGTGTACCAAATCAAAACTTTATTTCCGCAACGGCGGATGTCAGTAACAGAGCGAGTACAAAGTGTATGACGAGACTACCGGGACAGCCAAGTGTGTAACAGCTGAGAGAAACGTACTGGTAAATACGTGCGCGAGAGGGACAGCGGCGTGGCGCGACAGGCTGGCGATGCGCATACCACAGACGTGAGGTCAGAGAAGAGGGGACAGCACGCTATCCTCCCTCCTCCCGACCTCGGACCGGTAAACAACACCGCACTCAGGTTGAGCGCAAGGGGGACTGCCGCTTGCGCGTATACTTCAACCACGGGAAAAACACAGAAACAGGAAGATGGAAACGTATGGTGGAATACCAACTGCATTGTGCAATGACTGTGTAAAACCCATTACGGACGAGAGCATAGGCAAATTCGGGCGCGCGCGGAAAATTTGCAAATGCGACGGGGCGGAAAGTAAACAACACCTACGGGCAATCATTGACCGCGACAACCGGATGTACAAAACAACTATAGCACAGACATCACTCGGACTGAACACGGAACTGTGTTGGGACTATATGCGACCGCGGGAGAGCACTGTACTTAACAACCCTTAGCTACCGAGACAGGGCCAGTGCAGGGAACACAAACAACAGAACACACGAGTTCCGACGCAACGGCCAAATTGGCAACAGTGTACGAACTTTATGTGGTGCGAGGGCGAAGGACTGCCTACTCTCATGTGTACAGAGTGTAAGTGCCAGTATCACGTACAGTGCATAACACTGGGCGAAGCTTTACATGCTGGCAACTGACAGTTCACGTGCGCGCGATGCGAGCCGGAAAACAAACAAAACATCCGGGACCTGTTATGCGGAAACGAACTACATCCTACTCATTGCCAACAGCCAGTGTGTTATGGAAAGGGCACAGACGTGTGGAAATGTGAAACGTGTGGTTACCGCGCACATCAACGATGTGTCCTGCGTAGTGAACGGCCGACACTAACAGACACGGGATATACGTGTCACGAGTGCAACCAAGGAGACCGTGACACTGCATTAGTCATGCGGGCACACACACAACAACTCCCCCCTACCATCACACAACCGACAAGTCCCAGTAGTTCAACCTGCACACACAATACATGCACAGGCAATGATGTACCGGTGAGAACACCGACGAGATTCCTATCACTTCCCAGTTTTTCCGGAGCAATGACAGAAGACCCGCAGGCGTTTATTGAGGACTGCGCGAACAGACTATCCAGGTACGGCATGTGTGACTAGGAGTGGCCGAGCTGTGTAGCCAATCAGCTGACAGGTGACGCGCTGCAATGATGCCGCTCAGTGACCCACTACGGGATGAGGTGGGATGAGTTTCTCAGTGCATTTCAATTACGTTTCACTAACACTTTCTCATCACTACAAGCACGCAGCCGCGCAGTCCTGCAGGTGCAGCAACGGGGAGAGTCACTCACAGCATTCGCAACCAAGAAAATTAACCTCATAAAACAACACTACCGCAACATGACAACAACAGAGGTACTGGAGGCGGTAGTGTCAACAGTGCTGCCAGAGTACCACAGTGGGATGGCACCACTTATCCACACCACGTACGAGGCCTTCATGCGCTCCGTTATGGTGATAGACAGTCAGGCGGAAGCGGACTCAGTACGAGCACACCCGAGCTACAGTGCATCACGACAAGACAACCACCATACAGTTAGGAGTGACAGTGAGAAGAGAAACAGACCACGGCCGATTCGACCAAACGGGAAGACGCCGCTACCACCCACGGACCACAGCATCCCCCCCACGAGACGAGTGGAAAGGGGGCAACGGCCCAAAACCACCATATCCCTGCCGGTTCTGTCCTGGACAACAGTACCACTGGCACAATGAGTGCCCCGGCGCAGCTCAGCGGCCTGCAGAGCGGAACAACCGACCCGCGCCGCCGGGAAACGAGCAGCGAGGGTAGGACGGCTGAACGTCGCCCTCCTTGCAACCAGCACTGACAACACGAACTTGACACCGCATCAGGTACTGCTCAACCAGCTCACCAACACCAGCCACCCCGGGGGTAAGTTAATCCACATTCCAGTTACTATTAATCATAATAAGTGCTATGCCCTCTTGGACACCGCAGCTACACACAATTTCATCCACCCACGTTTTGTTGACAGTAGAGAGTTGGAGCAGTGTAAACAAACAGTACAACTTGCCACCTCAGCTGCATACAGCGAGGCCATGGGACAAACACACATCACTGTAACCATTCGGGACATTGAAACACAAACAGTGGCATTCGTGGTCAACGAATTAAGGGAAGATGCTATTCTAGGGTTAAAGGGCTGAACGAACAAAACACCATCGTTGAAACTGCCGCCAGGCGAATACACTTCGGGAAAAGGGAGCGACGCACAGTGTACAACCTTGACCCCTGCCGCCAGCAGACACCCACTGTAAACTTGGACGACCTGGACCATAGTGTACCCCCAGAACACCGCGACACAATGCAAACATTACTGAACGAACTGAGGGACGTATTTGCAAGTGCAGAACCCTTAAGGAGAACGAACATTACAGAACACGCCATAGAAACAGAGCATGAGAGGCCAATTTTCACAACACCATGTGATTACCCCCCTGTACAGACTAAGATCATTAAACAGCAAATAGCAGAGATGATAGCCGACGGAGTAATTGAACCATCTGACAACCGGTATAACTCTGCAATAACACTCGCCCCGAAAAAAGACGGCACATGGAGGTTCTGTGTCGATCTGAGACCGTTAAATTTAATCACCAAATCAGCAGCACCACCGTATATAAGTGTCAAAAATGCCCTCAACATCCTGGGTAATGCCAAGATCCTGACGTCACTAGACTTGAGGAGCGGCTATTGGCAGGTGCGTGTCAATCCGGAACATAGACACACGACCGCGTTCACCGCCCCAGATGGGTCGCGCTATCAATTCTGTGCGATGCCATTTGGATTGAAATGTGCCCCATCAACATTCCAGGCAATGATGGTCAGAGTGCTCGACGGACTCATAGGAGAATGCGTAGTGGCCTACTTAGACGGCGTAGTTGTGTGGTCACAAACATGGGAGGAACACATCCAACATTTGTCACTGGTCTTAGAGAGATTGGCAATCAATGGCCTAGTGTGTGCAAACCACAAGTGTCATATCGGCAAATCACAGATTGATTTCTTGGGTCACGTAGTAGACGCAGTCGGCAACAAACCAAATCAAGAACAGTTGAGAATTATTGACGAATATGAAGCACCCCGTACACGCAAACAAGTCCGAAAATTTTTCGGATTAATTAATTGGTTACGTGAATACATTCCGAATTTCGCAATAATTACCGCACCTCTCACCGCATTGTTGTCACCAAATGTCAAATTCAGTTGAACACCTGCAGCGGCGGAGAGTTTTCAGAACATCAAGACCAGTTTCATGGAATGCCAGACACTAGCACGATACAACCCAAACAGACACATTTATGTCCAGACAGACGCGAGCGAGCAAGGCATAGGGGCCGTACTATTCCAGGTAGGCGAGGGGGGAGAAAGACACATCCTGGATTACAGTAGTGCAAAATTCGGCCCAGTGGAAAAACGTTAGGATGTAAATGAGAGAGAATGCTTAGCGGTTGTGTGGGCGTTCAAGCGATACAGGCCGTACCTAGAATACCAACGTTTTACGCTGTGAACGGACAACAGGTGCTTGGTCTGGTTACACAGTACACGCGAAGCACGCAGCAAGCTTACGCGATGGTCACTACTCCTACATTCATTTGATTTTCATGTGGAACACATACCAGGGACAGAGAATAGACTAGCAAACGCCCTTTCAAGGTCACCTGATGTAAACACAACAGCGCGAGATGACGAGGAGTGGGAGGAGATATTACCCCCTGTGTCACACAGCAACACCGCAACGGCAATGTGTAACAACATTACGCTCGACACGATCAATATTGACCAACTATACCGTGACGTAGCAGAAGCCCAGTGGACAGCACCAGATGCACAAGCCAGACAACAACAGTGTGGCCAACAGGTATTGGATAGGTGGTGAGTAGTTGACGGGAGAGTAGAAACGCGCAGGAACGATGGAAGTGACAACTTGAGACTATACGTTCCTTCCTCGAAATGTACAGAAGTGTTGCAATTTATGCACGACCAACAGCACGCAGGACACCCAGGCGCACGTCAGACAACACACAATACCCAACAACATTTTCATTGGCCTGGAATAGCTCGGGATGCGAGGGAATATGTACGCAGTTGTTTACCATGTAACTATTTTAAATCCAGGCGCACAGACGGTAACCAGCAGCAGCAGGCTAGAGAACCAACAGAGCCATTCGACACTATAGCGCTTGACATAATGGGGCCCTACCCCAAGACGTCACGTGGCAAACGCTTCATCGTGGTAGTCACTGACCTTTTTTCCAGATGGCCGGAGGCCTATGCGGTAAACAATGCAAGTGCTAGTAATATTGCAACAAAGCTAGAGAACGAGTTCTTTCCCCGGTGGGGTTACCCCAGGGTTATCCTCTCAGATAATAGCACACAGTTCAGCGGCCGGAAATGGCGTGACATATGCACAAAATGGGGAGTGACAGCGCACACGACACCAGTTTACCACCTGAGAGCCAACCCCACGGAGCAGCAAAATCAGGACCTTAAGATCCAACTCCGACTCTGCCTCCGTGCGGGAAAAGATCACAGCAAATGGGCGGAACATCTGCCGCAAGCTTTATTCACCATACAAAGGAGGGTGAACAAGGCCACGGGATACACTCCTGCTGCACTACTACAAGGCCGTAACCTGCCACTACCGGGCGAGTTCAGCTGCCCACGGATTAACGGGAACACAGCCCCGGAGGACGGAACGCAGGGAAAATGACATCAGAATAGCTCGACAAAACCAAAGGCAGTACGCGACCAAGTGGGTCCCTCTAACGACGCGCCCACCATGCCAACTGAGAGTGGGACAGAAGGTATTTGTGAAGGAACACTTACATTCCTCCATGGCGAAAAATTTCTGCGCAGGATTGGGTCCGAAATGGAGTAGACCAAACATAGTCACAAAAATCTTAAGCACATCCACCTATGTAGTAAGGACAGGACCGCGACGCACACGCAAAGTACACCGAGATGACCTGCGACAAGCACGGAGCATTGACATGCATGAGTCATAGCCCGAAACACTCGACAGCGACAACAGTGACTTGCAGCAACCAGAATCTGCAGACACGGACACCAACGAACAACTTGCCGAGGGAAAGCATGGAAAACTGGCAGTAGAAGATGACACTGCAGAAGGACAACCTACGCCAGCGCTCAATAACAATCAACCAGCTTCGCGGGACGACGAGAGCAACCAGGACAGAGCACAAGGTACAGCAGGGGAACAAAACATACCTGACGATACCTCGATGGAATGGGAAACGAGCTCAAGTCAGGAAGGCACAGGTAACGAGGGGAAGGAGGACGAGTGTCGTCACCACCGCGAGCAGAACAAAGCGAGCACGTGACACAGCGGAAGCGACAAAGAGAACCCTCTCCAGCAACACCGAAGCCACTAGACAGTGAAGACGACGGAGGGGACATGGGCACAACTCTGCCGCGCCGCTCCAAACGAGCGTGCCACGACCGCCCTGCGTGCATCTACTGTCCGCACGACTCACAAGGTCACGCGGCCAGCTGGAACGGGAGACATCCACGCGACCAACGACGCACAGAACAGCGGCAGTAGCAGAAGGACAACGGCATCGACACAGGCTACTCTTAAGGAGACCGCCTACACGAACGGTCTCTGCAGCGGGGGGCGTTTGACGTGTGCCGACGGCCCACGATCTTTGCGACCGTTCGTGCCAGGCGCTACGCCCAAAACAACACCGTTCAGCACAATCAGCACTCGTGAAAAGTACGGAACGCGCCTCTACTAGTCCCGGAACCAGGGAAGTCAAGGGAGCGGATAGGTTCATGCAACCACGTGGCCGGAATAACGAAACAAAGAAAATTATTCAGACACGCAAAATCCAAAAAAACAAAACTACCACACAACACCCTAGCATATCAGTGACTCGAGGCATTGGTCGTTTCACAAAGCATCACTGTGTTTGGCAGTATCAAGCGCGAGAGTGCTGGAGCACATGTCCCAAAATCGGGAGTGCGGAGTGTATCCAAAAGATCCAAGTATATCAGGACACATAAAATACATCCCGAAGTTCATAACCACCATGGTGCAACGCCACGAGTGAGAATAAAAAGTGATAATTATTCCGCTACACGACTCTAAAACACGGAGCGTAGCCCAGAGTGACAACCTAACAGACGTAATGGCGACGGAATGCACGCCAAATGAATTAAAACTAATTTAATTTCAGTGTCAATACTAAGCGAGCCATGTACAGAAATATGATTGTTTTTCCCATTCATGCCAGCTAGGACTCAGAAAGACAGTTTAACAAGCTAACCGGAGCGGGAGGCATTAAGAAATAATTTCCCTAAGTGTCAACAAATTTATGTTTCTCAGTAACAACCAGTATGTTAATGCATTGTAGTGTTTAGAATTGTATCATGTGATTTTTCAAGGGTTTTGATGTATTGGTTTATTTACACTTTTGCGTAAAGCGGTCACTAGGTCATTTTTGGCACGCACTCCCGCTAGCTAGTGCGGGTGATCGCCATCATGATTTAGTCTTGTTCCGGGCATGAGGGAGGTGGCCACGCGCACCGCGGCTCCTCGACCTTCAACTCTTTTGTGCCGAACATTTTAGTTTACAATAGTCAGTTATTTTTCGTTGGATCAGTAACATGCATTTTTTTGTGCATCGAGGAGTAGCGCCACCTCCATCCCTGTAAGCTCTTTTCGCCCAGGGATTTAAGCATCCACGTAATCATTTTCATAGTCGTGTATGCGAGTGTGTGCCGTACAGCTTCAGCCGACCACAGGCTTTGTGTGTGGGACTGCTTAACGTACGAGAGTACAATCGTTTTTGTGGACCAGTATCACAATAAATCGCAGTGAAGTTTATTCCGCGAGTATTATTGGCCACAGCAACTTCTTGGTCCTTCGAGAGCTAGTCCCCCCTACCAGCCATTCACAGGACCAACGCACCACTCATCTCCGGCGTGGAGGACACAGAGAGGACATCGCCACACGGGCGGTAGACCTGCGCCCTCACAGCAGCAGCGAGCAGCCGGCTCATTCAGGTGTTTGGGTTACTAAACTCACATGGTATGTAGTACGACACCATACCTCTCTGGCCTCACCAAGAGCACGTCAAACAATATATGTGGCCGTTTTTTCGTGTGTTTGGTAGATTTATCTGCATAAACACATAAATTACACTATGCTAATGTAAAGCATTGCCTTTTTACTCATGAAATGTAACGGTAGCATATGTTTTTCACGTACCTGTTCACTCTTTACATCCGAATTCAACGCACGTAACTGTATTCATTCAAATCTGTTCATTATACGGTATCAATACCATACGAGGCGCTTACGAAGAGCTTACTCGTTCAACTCTATGCTGAGTTTTGGGCTACAATAAAGCATTGTTTGCGCAAAACTATTATATGTGTCGACTTCAAGGAAATCCCAACATGCCATCTCCTGCATACTCCTAACTCCATGTCTCTATACAACGAGCTATATAGTTAACCTTAGAGTAAATATAGGGTAGAGGGAGTATCCTCTATACAGCTGCATACGAAATTGTGTGTTCAACATGTATCATGTGACTCTAGTGAAATATGCACTGGAAATTTGAAATAACATTGAGTGCTAAGATAATATTGCTTAGTAACCACAACTATGTAGGGTTATTTTGGTACCTTATGAATTTATGAACTAAGGACTGCATACTACCATATTATCACACAGTATAATTGAGTAGAAATTTCAGAGCGGCAAATGTAAACAATGTTTGCCACGTTACTGTTTTCCTTGACCCATCTGTTTTAGTAAAAAGTAAATATTAGCTACATACTTACTGTAAGGTTTTGAACAGAGATCTTGGTGACACCACACGACTAAATATATATTCTGGAAGGTACGCCATGAGTTTCAAACATCACGACTGCATTTTTACGCCGAGAAAACATAAATAAACGACACCAAACTCTCGAGACCATGTTGGACACACATTTGTGACATCATGTTCCCTCTACTATATATTACCTCTATGTAGTATAATGGTGTGCCCGTGCGCATTATGTCTCTGTCTCGCTCACGGTCGTAGAAGAACAGGCCTGGACACTCGCCTGGATATTAGACCCCCTTGTTGTTTGGCTGTAGTTCACCTAGTTACCGAGAATATTGTGTTTTATTGGCGCTGATGTTAGGGCGGTCGGACTAAACTCCGCCCACTTCCTTTCCGCTAAGATAAACAAATTATCAAAACATATTTTTTATCAATTTATGAAATACTTTCTTCGCTCACAAATTTAAGAAAAGGCTCCAGCAATCTTTATTTACTTCATGAATTTAACAATGGAAAAAAATGGACGGAGTTTGAGTTCGACTGCCAGGAAAACAGCGCCAAAAAGTACGACATTCTCGGTAACTTGACGAACTACAGCCAAACAACAAGGAGGTCAAGCAAATTACATTGTTAGATAGACGAGTGTCCAGACCTGTTCTTCTACGACCGCGGTCTCGTTCTAATCGTGTGACATCACTCCGTACCCAGGTTGCTTGGAATGGCCATTTAAATATATACAAATACATGCTAAATTTCACGTCAACTGCAATTTTTAAAGAAAGTACGACGTGCAAGCTGATCGGGTCTCTTTGGAAATAAACTTAAATAGATACTTCAAGTGTTCGTATTATTAACAACCGGTCGTTTACATATGAAATAACTTTTATTGGTGGTTAAATATGTGCCTATCAGTGCAAGCAAGACGACTTCGGCTCGTTCTGCTGTATTCGCATGAAAGCTAAATAATGAAGTTAGTATGTTGTTTAGCACAACGAAATGTACAACAATTTGCAAAATATGGTCTTCAAAAATTTTTCTATACTCATCCACGAAACGTGTATTCTGCGAATTAACTGTTTGCTTTCCATGTAAATAATGTTTATGCAGTGTGTGGTTAAGTGATTTGTTTTTACGTTTTATAGGTAGAAATTAATTGCAAAACAGTTTATATATTACGAAAGTCAATATTTTAGTGAAAAATTTTAATGTTTTAGGTTCTATTATTTGGTGAATATTATAAAAGTAACGTTCTGGCAGTAAGGGTGGCCTAACCTACAATTTGGATAATGTAGCTTGGACATAAATAAAGGTAAGTAATATGCAAATGTTTGCAAACCAGGCTTTTACAATGTGTTTAATAATTTTTCTTAACATTTATGTCCAGCAACTACAATTCAACTGTGGTTAAATCTTTCGATTTAAATGGATGTTCTAAGCCAATGCCGTAACAATGTTTGCATTGTCAAGCATGCGCATATTCAGGAGAAATTTTACAACAAAATCAATGGATTTTGAATCTTTACGGTTATCTTGCACTATGATGCAAAAATATTATTAGGGACTTGCCTAACTTCTACATTTTGTGCCACGTTTTAAAACATACTTGATTTCAACTCGCCAAAATTCAGCTGTTGACAACAATAATAATAACTATTTCACTAGCAATTGGACAACCGCCTAGTGGCAAGCTATAACCTCTTCCACAAACACCTCCTAAACTTTCCAACCCCTTCACTGATACCTACTTCTCTGACAGCTTATTCCACGTCATTTCCTCGTCAGCCAACTAAGCATAGAACGCCTATGGTACCCTGCTGTGTTATGCTCTTCAATATAGGAATCTTCTCAATACCATTCCATCTTCCTCTATACTCAGTTTTAGTTAACAGGCAGCATAATTTACCCCAGCGTCTCCCTCACCATTCACCCTCTTATACATCCTGACCAGTCTTTCCAGTACCCAAAATGCGGTAATTTATTTTTATTTTATTTATTTATTTAATTACAATTATAATCAAATTACAAACAATATGTTACTTACGTAAAAAGTTCAGCCCCTTTGAGCAAAGCTCTAGGTGAGGGTCTATTAAAATTAACAGTAAAATTTTGGTGATAAGATGGCTTCGGGATGCGATAATCTTGCCCATGTGTGCACATCTGCACACCTATATATACAGAAATGTAACTATACACATCAATACAATTTGGAATATTTCTCGAGAAAGTTGAAAACAAAAGTACTGAGGAAAAAAAAAGAGTATGATTTTACAATATGGAAAATATTGCACATGCATTACAGCTAATTTACACAAAAATAAAACCAAGACACTTTATCCAAAACATATTACAGTCACAAGTAAGAACTGACTGTGATAAATATTAGGCTGCATAAGCACTAATTGTCATCATACTATAACCTATATGATTTACATTACTACGTAAGGAAATATAACAACAATATACTTAGAAAATACTGTTTGGAGGTAGTCATGGCTAAGTGCAATGTTAACATATTACATAATACCAAACTGAAAAACACAGGCTGATAGAAGTCAACTTATCTTCATTGACAAATTATTTTTAAATACATCACATGTTCTAGTTTTCCAGTGGTATAAGTACAAATGCAGATAGTAATAAATATTAAGTCTCTAGCCAATGACAGAAATCAATAATGTAGTATACTACCCCATGTCTAGTTTCATTAAGGGGTCTTGCTTCAAAAGTTGCTTTAAAAGTTTCTACAAAATAACAGCGGTTAGTGGCAGCTTTGATGGTAAGGGAAAGGCAGTTGAATTGTTGCAAACCCCTAAAACTACAGGATTTTCATCCGTATTCAGTGTTAATTGAAGAAAGCAGTTTGTTTCCTGCATGCCTGGTGGTGTGATAATGTATGCTGTTCCCAGTTAAACTGCTGTCATTTGCACATATGTGAGCTGGTAAGTTGTACTCACACATACATCTTATTAGAAGCACTTAACTGACTAGTTAGTACTAATGGAAGAAGGGAAATTAAATATTATTTTATTGGCTCGGTTCTGAATGATCTGGAAAAGGGTACACTGCATGTTTATTAGCTGAGTCCCAAATGGGACTCAAATATTGCAGATGACTATAAGAGAATAGTGAATAGAATTTTTTTTTACCAAGACTGGCATCCCATGTAGCCTGCCCAGCACTCCTACTGTTGGTAGAATTGTCTTATTAATTTTGTCTATATGAACATTCCATGTTAATTGTTTGTCAATGTTTATACCTAGGAATTTCACGATGTTCACTCTAAAAATGGGGATATTGTTTATTGTGAGCTGAAAGGTTTCTTCATATTTAAATCTTGGAGAACTGAATATAACATAGTTTGTCTTGCCATAATTCAGTATTAGCTTGTTTAAGTTTAGGTTCACATTGATTGTGTTAGGGTCTTCTTGCACTTGTTGCAACATAATGTTTTTTTTTTTTTTTTTTTTAATTTTCTTCTTGCAATTGGGCCTCAGCCCAAGGATTTGCTTAACCTACCTCTTCTCAATTTTTCGACCCCATCAACCTTTTCCAAACTCCCTCGCTCCCGTTACCTTAACCACAACCCTCGCCAAATCATTCCAATCCTCTTCCGTTCTCACCATCATAGTGTTTTTTCCTCTCTCTGTCATCTTCCCCAGCCTATGTATCATCCACTCATAATCACCCCTTCCCCTGACCTAACCTCTCTGTATCTTGACACCCAGTTGTGCCCACCTACCCGCCCCTCTCACCACATTAAACATCCTTACCAGCCGCTCGACTCTCCTCCTCTTCTGCAGTGTGCCCCACCCCAGTCCTCTCACCATTACTAATGGTCTGAAATCCTCCTCTCTCTCCCCCTGTGTCCTCCACTTATTTGTGACCCACCTAACAGCCCTTTTCTGCACCTTTTCCAACTCTACCACTTCCCTTCCCACTTACGGATCCCAGAATGCTGCCGCATACTCCAAGATGAGCCTCACCATTGTTTTGTATCCCTTTTCTTTGACTTTCTTGTCTGTGCTTCTTAACACCCTTCCCAGCAGGGCCAGTGCTCTTCTACCTTTACTTGTAACACACTTCACTTGCTCGCCCCATCTTAAGTCGTCCTGAAGAATAACTGTAGCTTGAGCAACTTTTTTTTATTTTTGAAAATACTGTATAGTTTTAATATTATCTACATTTTTTACAGTTGGATTATATTTAAAAAATAATTTTCATATGTCTGATGAAGTCCTGAATCTGTGTTGAGTATCTGATTCATTCATTGCATTAGGTTATTATTATTATTTTTTTTTTTTTACTTATGAGTCCTCTGTTGATCCCAAGCAGGTTCTACGCTCGTAAAATAACAGGAATGCAAAATTACTCATACAATCAACTACTAATACAATTGAAGCATTTTGTAAATATTAATTTATTGTGAATACTAACATAATGATAGCCTAAAGGTCTGCATGAAACAAATTGTTTTTATTGGCCTACTTTTTTGTTAAGTCATCGTGCTGACTATAATGATAGTATGTACAGAGAAACAATGAGATGAAAATAACCTACTGCCAGTAAGGTAATCCAATGTAAAGTTAATTTTAACCTAATCATTTTATATTAGAACTTAGTTTTTCTAAGTAGGTTCAATATATTTCGCTTCTTATTGTGATAAAAGTCCAAGAGGGAAATTATGAAACTTGAATCACCAGCAATAGAGTTAAGTGCAATATAGGGTTTAATTTAACATTTTGTTATCTGAGGCCTAGATTAAATTATGAGATTGTATCAAATCAAATAAACGGAGAACAACCAATAAATAAGTACACCTAGTTCATTTTCTTTGTGTAATCGGTAAAATGGCATGATGATATTGTTATACAAATTGGTGTTTATTAATATTACGTTAAAGTTAAATGTTGCAGCATCAAATGTTTTAGCTAAACAGACGCAATTTTAACCCTGCATTTATGGTTAAAAAGGCTAATGGTGGGTCCAGGCTGGTTACGGACATGTCTGCCACCAACCTTAAAATTCATCTTGATCCTTTTCCGGCGCGGACTGTTGACGCCGTGTTGCAACACCTAGGGAAAGCATCGGCGTACTCTATGATTGACCTAAACGCGAGTTTCCACCAGTGTTTGCTGTACCCTAGTTGTAGGAAGTATATCGCATTTCGCACGCAAAGGGCGCAATACGAGTTTAATTGTATACCCATGGGCGCCAAGTTTGGGACCCAGGCATTGTCACAGGTTTTGGATCATGTATGGTCAGATCTGAAATTCAAATGCATGATTAATTATATAGACGACGTTATCGTCTATAGCGCGTCATTGGAACATCATCTTGTTGACTTGAGGAAGGTTTTGTCGCATCTGCGGAAAGCAGGACTGACAGTAAACCCAGCCAAGGTCACGTGGGCTTCCCCGTCAGTTAAGTTCTTGGGATACGTGGTATCCGGAGGTCGTCTGGTGATGGATCCTGACCGCGTGGCCCCGGTGGTGAATTTTCCACGCCCCAAGACTGTGATGGGAGTTTCTAAATTCATTGGCCTTTTGGGATATTACGCCCATTTCATTCCACATTTTTCAGAACTAGCCGCCCCCCCTTAACCGCCTTAAGTGGAAGGGAGTTATTTTTGAGTGGGGTTCTGAGAAGGAGGAAAGCTTTAAAAGTCTTAAGGCTGCCCTCGTTGCCGCTCTCCTTCGTTGTATTTAGCAGACTTATATTTGTATTTTGTGATTCACGTTGACGCTTCGAGTGTCACTCTGGGCGCGACCTTGGGTTAGTGGCAAGACGGTGCTGTTTGCCCCGTGGCTTTTGCAAGCCGTACTTTGTCAGATTCCGAGCGACGGCTTAGCGCATTTGAGAAGGAGGCCCTAGCCTGTGTATGGGGTACTGCCAAATTTAAGTCGTTCGTCGGTGGTGTCGTGTTCGACTTGTGCACTGACAATCAAGCCGTGTCGTGGCTGTTGTCCGATTCTAGTGATTTTGGGAAATTTGGGGCAGTGGGCGTACAGATTGACGCAGTTCCAATTTGTGGTCAAACATGTCCCTGGAACGAGTAATGAGGCCGCGGACGCCTTGTCGCGGATGTTATGCCCCGAGGATTTTGAAGGAGTCTCTGCCTCCGAAAGTTAGAGATGAGTGTGTGTAGCTTGTCTGCAGCCAGCTGCTAGCCTGATAGGTACACTCCTCTCCTACAAAGTTTCAAAGACACAAAAATAATTTTCCTCATATATATGAGTAGATCTGGTACTGTAATCAAAAGTTGTTTTGGATCACTGTACAGAAATCTGTGAATACATTTTAACACTACGCATTTTTTAAATTTAATTTTTTGCATATAAACTGAATCATAAAACGTGTAATATTACACAAATTGTCACGCTAAAAAGCAATAAAATTCTAATCATGTGCAACAGAGTTAAATGAGGGTAAAAACGATCAAAAGTAAAGCACAAAAAATATTAAAACACTGCACTTAAGGCCATGAACTGCAATGTATAGGACATATGTTTTGCTACGCTTCCTCAAGTCTAAATATGTATATGGGTGAGGGTGGTCCACAGGCGAGGCACAGTTGACTCGGCTAGTTAGAGAGAGAGAGAGCATAAGAGACTCCTCCTGTGGATTGAAGAAAGCCAAGTGCGTCCAGGGAGAGTGGTGTCCCTTAGTAGGGCCTACGCTGAGTGCTTTCTGTGCGAGCAGAAGAAGTGGGGTTCAGATTTCTTTTATACGAGTAAGGCCGGTGTGCACTCACCTTGCTAGAATAGCTTTCCGAGCAGCTTCTTCTTGCTGTCTGATAAGGGCGTGGCCCGTTTGGGAATTAGACGGTCCTCTGCGATGATCTCCTGTATCCGCTGGTGTAGGAAAACAGGCCTAGGGGGAGTCTTTATCGGACTCAGTAGTGGAAGCTGGTTGCGCTGAATCCCCTTAAGGATCTTACTGAACCGCACTTGTTTGCGGGCTTGGACCTGAGGGGCCGAAAGTTGTTTGTACTGAGCGCTGAGCTCAGGTAAGGTAGGCTCGGGGCCTGGTATCTTCCGAAGTTCCGGAATTAGACCAGCGAGGTATAGCGAGGTATGTAACTTGTTTGGCGACTAATTGTTGTCTTGCCTTAGCGGCTTGCTGTCGTATGTTTTCCAAACTTAATATCTCCTCCTGAGATATGTGGATTTCAAACTCAGATATTGAATTTTAAATGAAAGAATAAAATTACGTTTCACTGGCATATTATTGACTCGTTCAGTTTTACACAAGTTCACAAAACACTTAACAAAATTCTTCCTGATCTCAATTCTTCGAACACACTTATTTACAGAATTTACAACACTTTTTCAACTGACTTTACACTTCCCTCACAATTTATCTAGACTACACCACTGAAATATTACACTACTGATTTACACTTGCCCTCTGCCACGTGGGTTGACTGTTACACGGGATACTCCTACTACTGACTTCCGCTTTCCCGCGGATACTGCGGGCGCGCCTCGTGGCGGCCGATAGAGCTACGCAAGTGGGTGCGTTCCCAAGTTACCGCGTGCTAGAATGATCTACTCGCTACGTCGTCTCCAGACACTCGGGAGGTAGAGCAGGTTTGGGTAGGTGGGCTTAGGTGGCAGGCTACCGCCACAACCCGTAAGGAAGGAGCGAGGTTTTAGGTGACAGGTTACCGCCACAACCCCGGATAGGTGGTTAGTTAAGGGTAAGAGGGTAGGAGGACTTAGGTGGCAGGCTACCACCACAACCCGTAAAGTAAGGGAGAGTGCCTAGAGAACTCGGTAGGAGCCAAGCCCTAGGAAACACTGATTTTTTTCCTAACCTACCCTAACTACTATGTTATGTGTGAGGACCGGGGAAGGAGCGGGACTAAGTGCGTCTCAGGGCTGAGCCCCATACGCCTACTAGGGGGAAGTTTCATGCAGAGAAGGCATGCATCGCGGCAGAGGGGGATTGGGCAGACATGGCCGCAATTGGGGCCATGTCTATCTCCCTAAGTGTACCTATAGCTAAGCCATAATCTAAGAAGAGAGAGGGAAAAACCGGCATAGTACCGTAAAAACCCTCTCAACAGAATAGGTGTGTAATCACTCAGCAGTTACATGCATTAAAAATAAAAATGGCACTGGAAAAGTAGGAAGGTTCAGGTTGTTAGTAGAGTTGCGAAGTAAAAGTGTGGTTGGGGGGGGGGGACTTTAACTGTATTTAATTTCTTTATTTCCTTTGACTTTCATTTTGGGAGGGCGCTGGTTTTAGCCAGGGCACTGTGTGTGAGCACAGTACCCTGGTGGAGGACGAGGTTTTAAAGGCACCTCGTCTTCCCGTACCTCTAGTAGATACCTGAAACACACTTAAAAATACACAAATTAGTATACTTAACTAGCTCACAGGCAAGCCTGATGAGCAAGCATTAAATTAAAATAAATAAATGACTAAAATAATACGCTTAAATGACTAAAATGTTACGTTTTTAGGACTAGTGTTTAGCAGAGAAATATCTGTGTAAGCAGCTGCCCTCTGATTGGCTGTTTATGATTCTGCTGGCCAATCACAGCTTCAGCCAATCACAGGCCTCCGCCGTTCAGGACCGACAGAAAACACCACAGCTAACTTACAGCTAGCAATTTCTATAATTTAAACGTGTTAAATTGTACGTGTATATTATAATAAAAATTACCTAATTAAATAAGTTATAGCAATGTAATTTCAACAGCGGCGCTGCCACGTGAGCCATAGGCTGTATAGTGTATATTATGCCATATGCTGTGAAATACATAGTGCTTCGCAGTGTTGTTTTCATGGAGAAAATCTTGATATAGTGATATATATTACGTGTTACCCCAGGTTTCCCTTGTAAGTGTAACTTGTAATTGTTTTGTGTATTTGTGCGGCTCCTGCCATGCATACTCTGGCCGGTACTGGGGCTGAAAGCTTCCAGACGAGCCCAAGCAGCATGACAAGTGGTAATGTCAGCCCTCGTCAGCACAGGCAGAAAGCTCCTAAAGTGGGCCTTGCCAAACCTGGCCTAGAGGGGAGGTGTGTGGGTGAATTATAATTAATACCTGATTTAAAAATAACGTTCTTAATTTTGGGGACTAACTACTAATTAAATTACCAGCTAATTTATAATTATTAGCTGCGCAGGCGCTAGGGCGAGTCGCGAGACAGTGTATTTCATGTTCCGGACCTCGCGAGTGTTTATAAAACCGCAAGTAGGTCGCGGGGCAGGGGCCCTGCGAGAGGCCGGGGCTCCGGCCAATCACAGTGCCCGCTGGTTCCGGACCGAGAAAAAACTACGGGGACCTATGTGCTAGAAACGATTCTGATCGCTTATTGCGTTGATTTTCATCAGGATTATAATCCCCAAGGCCTGCAATTAATGGATTTAAATTATTTTGTCTAGTAGCATAAAATTGCTCTGCCATTTTGCAAAAAAGTCTTGCAGCAGCTCTTGTTTAAGCTCTGCATGCAAGTATCTTATGGGTGTGTACATAGGTGCATCTGCTGCAATTCTTAAGACATTTATTTTGCAACACTTGTAAAGTACGAGTGTGCGATTTTGCGCTATAAGCCCACGCTGGAGCTGCGTATGTTAAGATTGGTCGGATCATTGTATTATAAATTAAAAGTCCGTTTTTCAGCTTAAAGCTGGAGTTGGGATTTGTCATTGGATAAAGTGCCGACATGCGAGCATAGGCAAGGGTTCTCTTGCTCTCAACATGACTTCGCAATGTCAGCCTTTTATCCAGTATAACGCCTATATATTTAACTTTTTATAGGGTATTTCCTCGTTAAACAGAGTGAGGCGGGGAAGATTAGCAGGAATGTGTCGGCGTGTGTAAACCACAGCTTCGCATTTGCCTACATTAATTTTAATTCGCCACAGGCGGAAATAATTTTCTAGCTCATTGAGCATTTCCTGGGCTCGCCGAGTAGCAATCTCGGCACTTCTGGATTGCGTGTATATAACTGTATCGTCGGCATATACACCTAGGTTCATGTTCCTATTAGGGGGCCGCGGAATATCGTTAGTATATAAGTTATATAAAACTGGGCCTAGTATGCTTCATTGGGTTACTCCTGCCCTAATTTATTTAAATTCTGAGGTCGCTCCGTCACTAGTTACAGCAAAGGAGTGCCTATCTAAGTAGGAGGCAATGATTTTAATATAACAATCGAGGAAATTTTTCTCGTACATTTTAAAAAGTAGTCCAGCATGAAACATCCTGTCAAATGCTTTCTCTACATCAAGAAAGACTGCTACTGAATATTGTCGCCAGTTAAAAGTCGTGGTTATGTGTTCAGTTAGTCTAACTAACTGATGAACAGTAGAGTGCTTTTTTCTAAAGCCAAATTGCTCATTAGGAAAAATATTCGCGTTTTGAATGTGAGTGTCGAGGCGGCGCAGCAGAACACATTCATGCACTTTTGAGAGAGTACTTAATAGGCTTATAGGGCGGTAATTTTGTGGCAAGGTCTGATCCTTGCCTGGCTTGGGAAAAAACAATAACATTGGCATGTTTCCAGGGCGTAGGGAAGTGCGCAAGTGTCATACTTGCATTTATGCAGTTAGCCAGAGCCTCTAATGTAGACTCTGGCAGCTGCTTGAGAACTATATCTTGTAGGGTATCGAACCCAGGTGCTTTGCGGGGCTTCATATTTTTAATTATACGTTTTACCTCGTCGGCTGAGGGATGGCGAAGTCGCACTCGGAGGTCCCTATATATGCGAGCCACATGTGCTGGGTCGCAGGGTTGAATGTTCGGTATAAAAACCGTTTATAAGTGATTAGCTACAGCCTCTGCTTTTTACTGGGGCGTGTAGGCAGTACCTGCTATGCCTTGAAGAGGCGGGATTGGATTGCGCTTATTTGTAAGCGCCTTTGTTAAGTACCAAAGACTGTTATCTTTAGTGGTGAGGCAGGATAATTTATTATTCCACTGGTCTGTTTGCCAGTGTATAATTTCTAGGTTAATTTGCTCTCTAAGTGCATTTATTTGTGTTCTGAGTTGGCCAGTTCTACCTCGCGGAGTAGCGCCTGCGCATGCGATTTTTCTGAGTGATTAGCTGCCTTATATTTGCAGGCAGCGAATCACTGGGCTTTCGGGGCTTTCTTGGGGACAAATTGGCTAATTCCTACTTGAATTAGCTCTGTGATGTGATCAATCGCATAGTCTAATTCGCCGGGGGTGCTAACAGGATCTGGCAGATTAATTTCCTCGTCCAGGTACTCTTTAAAGGCTTCCCAATTCGCGTGTTTATAATCTCTAATTTTTCTAATTGGCCTTTCGTCTGTTTCCAGCTGGTCAAGATTTAAGTGGACAGGGTAGTTGTCCGAGGCCAATTCATGTTTTACATCTAGTGTAAAGGTCATATTAAGGCCTTTACATATTGCAATATCTAAAAAATCAGGCTGGTGATTTGCCTGTGTAGGTTCAAAAGTTGGTTCATCGGGCGCATGAATTAAGTAATTGTGCCTAGTTTGTTTATTGAATAATGTATTTCCATTGGTTGTTCGCGCCCTGCAGCCCCAGGTGGGGTGTTTTGCATTTAGGTCGCCAACAGCCAATTGAATGGGGGATAAGTTTGTTAATTCAATTAAATCCGCGCGTGTAAGTGTCCGGCCAGGTGGACAATAAATTGAATAGAGATATACTAGCTGGCCGCCGAGGTTTAAATTAATTCCCACGGCTTCTAGTGTGTTTAATTCAGGATGTTTTGCTGCATGGCAGTTTATTGTGTTTTTAATTAGAATTAAAACACCGCCTCCTGCATTATTTTCTCTGTCCCTCCTAAAGCAAGAGTAACCTGGGACAGAGAAACGGTGTTGTGGGCGTAAATGTGTCTCATTAATTGCCGTAATTTGTACCTGGTGGCGAGTCAAGTAATCTATCAGCTCCTGCTTCTTATTCCGGATGCCTGCTGCATTCCAGAACAAGATTTTGGCAATAGAGAGGGGCCTATTTGCAGGTCTGTTATACTGCCTAGGGGGTGTTATTGGGTTGGTCCATTTTTCTGGCTGACAAGGCAAAGCCCATCGTGGCCTTGCACTTGTCTACTAGGGCGCTATTCGGATCCAGCCAGATCGCGAGCAGGTGGAACAGCTGTGTGCACAGCTGCCCCAGTTCGGGGTCCTACTGGACCTTGGGCGACTGGGCAAACTGTTGTTCAATTGTTTTGAACACTGATGGGGTCACAGAGGTTGTGCTCTGCATTGGGGTAACTTCCATTATGGCATCATGGGCCATTTCTGGAGCCTTTATAGGTGCGGCTTGAGCTGGTCGCTCCTGATTGGCCAGGCGCTCCGGCCTATCCTGGCGCAGCGCCTGGGGTGGGGTGGGGGCAACTTGCTTGGCAGGCTGCTGCTGGGCGCTCGTGGGGCGAGAGCCAGCTGTATTTTGCACTCCTTTTTTCCGAGTGCTGGGCGACATTTTCCCTTTTTGCCCCTGCTGCTGGGGGCGCTGGCCTGTAGGGATTCGCGAGGGCCAGAAAATCCACTTCAGAAAAGCCCTGCATATTGAGGGCGCTGTGCCTGTTGCCAGTAGTTACTGGCACATATCCCGGCACAAAATTTTGTTGTGGAGTGTGGCGATTTTGCCTTTGTACAGGGACCCAGCCCTCTGGGATTGGTGGTTGTTGTTGCCAAGTTGTGGAGGTAGGGCGGGGGAACTGCTTGGGCGGTTGCAAGTCTTGCTTGCTTTGCTGTTGGCGTTTCCTGCGCTCTTCCTGCGGGAGAAAATGTCACTTCTCAGTTTTGTAGGCCTGGCAGCCGCGGTAGTTTGCTGCATGACAACCACCACAGCCGGCACAGATTCGCTTGGAGAGATCGTCTCGATCCTCCATGTTGCAGGCTGTTGTTGTGTGGTTCTTGGCACGCTACATACAGCGGGGCAGGGCACAGCACACCTTACTGGAGTGTCCGAATCTCTGGCAGTTCGAACACTGGAGGGGTCCTGGGGGGCGCTGGTACTTTTCAACTTTGACCAGCAGGCCACAGAGGGAGCGCACATCATATATTGTACGATTATATTCGTTGTTGACAAGCTCAACAACATACATATGCAGAGGTTGGCGATCCCACATTGAGAATTTGAGCTCCACAGATATGGCTTGGTAGCCCAGGTCTTCTAGTTCTTCCCTGATGAAAGCTGGCGGCAGGTTTTTTCTAGCCGCTTAATAGTGACTTTTAGTGGCAGTTCACTGCGAGGCGTGAGGATGCTGAAGCCTACCTTCAGCTCCTCCAAGATGGCGATCGCTCTCTGGTAGTCTGAGAGCAAGGCTGGCAGGTACTCTACGCCCTGCGGAACGACTCTATTCTTTGTCGGCTCTAGCGGCCGGGACCTAAATTGGCATACGACAGTCTCATAGGTGCAGGACTGTGTGTGATATACAGTGATTGGCCGTATATCTGGTTTTTGTTTCGGTGGAGGGGCGGTCTGGGCTCCCGAGTCTTGGGGGGTTGTGTAGACCCTGTGTCCATCACTTGGTTGGGCTACGGCTCATTTTCTGGCTCTTTGCGGTGTTTTTTCGCCTCGTTGGGGGGTCTAGTGAGCCTGCCATGGCTCTGGGTGGGCCCCCCGAGGGGGTGGGGATACTAGATGTAAACAAGACTAATGCGATTAATATACCCTAAACTAGCACAATCATACAGCAAAGAAAACTAATGAAGAGCTGTCTGGCGCTGTGAAAATAGCAGCATATGGAAACCTTTCAAAATCCCTCGTTGCCAAGAACTTGCAAGCTTGCCTAATTAATAAATTAACTGGCTAAACTGGCTAAATGCCTACCAGGCCTAAAGCAATAATTACCTTCCTTGCACGGTGTACTTTCGTTGGCACGGTTATGTATCAGGCACACAGACAGGAGACAGTAGCAGAAGGTCTGGTAGACTGGTGGGCAGCGAGCATGATGTGCAGCTGGAACAGAACTCACTGGATTTCCTCTTCTTTCCTAACCTACCCTAATTACTATGTTATGTGGGAGGCCCGGGGAAGGAGCGGGACTAAGTGTGTCTCAGGGCTGAGCCCCATACGCCTACTAGGAGGAAGTTTCATGCAGAGGAGGCATGCATCGTGGCAGAGAGGGATTGGGCAGACATGGCTGCCATTGGGGCCATGTCTACCTCCCTAAGTGTACCTATAGCTATGCCATAATATAAGAAGAGAGAGGGAAAAACTGGCATAGTACCGTAAAAACCCTCTCGACAGAATAGGAGTGTAAGCACTCAGCAGTTATATGCATTAAAAATAAAAATGGCACTGGAAAAGTAGGAAGGTCCAGGTTGTTGGTAGAGTTGTGAAGTAAGAGTGGGGCTGGAGGTGGGAACTTTATTTAATTTCTTTATTTCCTTTGACTTTCATTTTGGGAGGGCGCTGGTTTTAACCAGGGCACTGTGGGTGAGCGCAGTACCCTGGTGGAGGACAAGGTTTTAAATTTGATTTCCTTTCCACTGATTTCTAGATGGCGAGAGGCACCTTATATACCCGTCCGAGGGGGTGGAAGTCCCGTTAGGCGGGTGGGTTCAAAATGGCCGCTCGGCCGCTGGAGCTGTCTGCTCTGCAGGGTTACCAATGCCAGAAAACATAATTCGCTCGCCTCATGAACAAAACACACTCACTTTTATAATCTTATTACGTGTTGCCGTTTAAATTCATTCTAAATAACAACCATACACTTTAGGGCCGGTATTACCATTCTTTCAGCTAACCTCCAGGTAGCTTCTCTGAAGTTAAACTTATCTGGCACTTTACCTTAAATCGTGTATTACCATTTCATTTATACCTCTGTGTAAAAACCCAGAGGTTAGATAGAAATTAAGTTAGGTTGCACGGACTGTGTGCTTGTGTCGAGGCTGTTGATTGGTCTGCTGGATCTGTGAATATATATTTCCTGGATGTTACATGAACGACCGACGGCCACACAGAAATAATAAATAATAACACCCAGGTGCTAAGTTTAATATTTGAGGTTAGACTTCTTTCGACTTTTACGAGTGTTTTATGAATTCTGTTAAAACCTAAATATAATTTCGAAATGACATAGCTGAATAACTTAAGTATTAACATAAATAAATAGTGGAAATATTTCGAGTACCTGTTTTAGTAAATGCCAAGAGCATTGAAATTTTTCATCCTTCTAGTTTCCTTTTTTATAATAACATTAATATTAGTACTATGAACGACACCAACAATGTGCAATTGGACAACGACCAGGTGGCAAGCTGTAAGGTTCTTAATCACCAACCGCAGTCCGTTTCACCGTCACGAACTACTCCGAAAGTAAATTCCACTTCACTCTTTCTCCGACTGCCTACCCCACTATTTTCTGCTTATGACTGGTTATAACTGTTGTTATTGCCTTGACCTCTATACTATTTAAAGGTAGTCTAACTTATCCTAGCCTGCTTCTCCATTCACCCCTTTGTACTTCTTGACCAGTCTTTCCACTCTTCTCGTTTCCTTCAACGAGTTCCACCCCAAATCTTCAGTATCACAGAAAAGTAGGTGAGTTCATAGAAAACAAGGAGTTGGTAGGGTGGCTAGAAGATTTCTTGAAGGGAAGGGCTCTGAAGCGTGCCAAGCACGCTCATGTGCAGCCCGTCTGTCTGCCGTGTCCATGCACCCTACTGCCCTACAGCGATGCGCCGGCGATGCATCAAAGGGATAGCGGCCAACCCAACAGTGCGCAAATTGTTTATGTGTAATGACCTTGAAGGGAGAGTGGCAGTGTCGTATTATTTTATTTTGTGTACCTGTATTTTTGTTTTGGGACAGGATTATTTCATTGTGTATTTTCCTTTATTATTTGTTGATGCATCACACTAAGCTGCAACCTATCAGGCGTGCACATACATGAGCAGAGACTGGTATTCAGTATTTAATACTGTAACCATTGTATATTTATCTTTGAAATTGTTTTAGATTGTTTGAGTACTAAGGGGATACATGGTATTCACTTCCGGTTGCACGGAGTCCGTGTGGATACCCGTGTAAGTGGAAGTAAAGGTCGGCAGTCGACATCGAGACGCGACAGGGTACGGACGTCCTGGCGCGACACTCCGGGTCCCATAAACTTTTTATTACCAGTCATTAGCATATCAATAGTTATTTAAGTACCGCAACGTTTCTATTGCTTTGGACCCGGAGCCTACCCTACCCCTCTCGACTCTTCACCTGAGGGGCTTTACTTAATAATTGTTACAGCCAGCGAGCTGTTTTTTTATTTAGCCGCGTCACCCACTGGCCGGGTAGTAAATGGCCAGGCCGACTGTTTTCGTAAGCATTCCGATCCTCTTTTAATACACAAAATAAATCGGTACTAGATTCAGTTCAACTCAAGTGTTATCATTTCGGTGCGAGTGTGTTAACTAGTCAGTTCCAGCTCCGGATTACATCAATCATCTAATCAAGATTCCAGCATTTTCATCACGACCACGGATCATCACTCCAGAGAACAGCGTTACGCCAGCACGCCGTCACGTGGGCCGTCGGCCACACGACCCCAGACAGATAAGATCTCATGCCAAGTATGATACAATTTGATCCCTTTTTCTTCGTTTCTAACAACGCCACTGACCTAGCCTGCGCCCAAACATCATTCCCACCTTCCCACATTTTCCGCCGTGTCAGCTCAGAGAGTGAAAGTAGGAAATATTGTATTGGATGAAGGCAAACATTCCTTTGGGGTGCCACAGGGAAGCATGTTAGGTGCTATATTGTTCACCATAATGGTTAATGAGATAGGATAGAAATTATCAGCAGAATAAGAATGTTTGCTGATGATTGAGTGCTCTATTCAGTAGAGGAAGGGGAAAATAAGTTGCAAAAAATAATGTGTGGATAAGTTTATGGACGGTTAACAACAAAAAGAGGATAAGCATGAGGAAAACTAAAGTTGTATGGTTTACGAGGAGCATATTAGAGAGCAAGGAAGTCTAGATAGGTAGGGTAGGAAATAGGTAAAGCATCACTATGAAAACCTTGGCTGGAGGAGTCAAGTTCAGAAAGGGGTCTCCAAGGGTAGGAAAGTGGTGGGAATGTTGAGCAGGATATTGAGGGGAACCAGTGCT
The DNA here is from genome assembly GCA_003012365.1 of Medauroidea extradentata. NCBI lineage: Eukaryota > Metazoa > Arthropoda > Insecta > Phasmatodea > Phasmatidae > Medauroidea > Medauroidea extradentata. The sequence goes on along the minus strand of PNEQ01082383.1, from coordinate 9,067 downwards.
GAGAGAGGTGAAGGAGAATACCTACAACACCATGGTCTCGCCTCATCTTTAGTATGCTATAGCAGAGTAGGACTCGCAAATTGAAGTGGGTGTAAATCAACTAGAGAAATTACAAAGATAGGCAGTCAGATTGGTTAGTGATTAAATGGAAATGTGAGGGGCAGGTTTGAGATAATGAAGGTTAATTTCAGGCCATCAGTTATGATGTGGGGCATGGGTTGGAAAACACTGAAGGACAGGAGAAGAGTGGAGGGACTTGTAAGGATAGTAATGGATGAAGAAGGATGGAATGTACTGGGTGACATCATGATGAGGGTATACATAGAGGCAGAGGAATAAACAGTAGGAAAACACAGTGAATCTGGTGGAGGACGGAGAGGGGGTTACAGTTGATATTGGTTAGGACGGTTAAGGAGTATGTTGCATGAGATGGTGGTGTCATTGAAGGGGCAGGACACTTCAGAAGGGCAGTGAAAGGGATGATATAAGAGGGTTGGTATGCTTGCCACCAGGCAGTAATTCACTTGCAATTATACAAATAATTATTATTGCTTTAAACTCAACAGCCTGCACGTAACTTTTTTCATCTATCCTTCAAACACCTTGGACCCTGTCTTTGCACCTTTTGCAGCTCCCACATCTCCAATTTCATGTATAGACCCCACTCTGGTGTGGTTGCCAGGCCTCCTCCTATCCTCCCACTGCTTGAATATTAAGACTACCATTGCTTCCTTCCAATCCTGTGGCAATTTCCCCTCCTCCAGAGATCTGTGAAATATTACTTCTAAATATCTGAACAACTAACTCCTACCAAATTTATAGACCGTTATTTACTGTACAATCTGGACCGGTCCCCTAACACATTGTAACACTTTTATTACCCTTCCTACATCCCACTTTCTAAGTGTTTGCTTCCTATGAGGCTTCCCCCAACAATCATAACTCCAACCATCCTGCTTCTCAAACACTGACAGGCACTGGGCCTGCAGCCTTTTCCTTATGAGTGGTTGTAGCTTGCCCGTCTGCACCTTTATACACTGGCATTCCTCTGTCCCTCCTTTTGTGTTTTTCTTAAAATAATCAAACAATTTCTCCCTCTATTCTCCTCCTTAAAATTTCCTAGGTAATCATTTCTTCCCTGACTAATATTTTTCCTAGTTATTTACCCATCTGCCTCATCCCTTCTGTAGCTTTTTCCATCCCATCATTCCTCCATTTCACTTGCTTTTTTAATCCCTTTACTTCCCATACATAATGTAAAGTTTCCCACGCAGCAACAATCATCCTCCATGGTATAAATGTTACCATCATTTCATTAATTATCTTCCTAAACTCTCTTCACAAGATCCCTACACTGTCCACTTTAGACCATTTCTCAAACCCATCCTTTAGAAAATTTCTGTCACAGCTTATTTCCTTGCCCATACAGCTACACCACTTTATCATTAACCTCCTCAGCACTTTTTCCACCAATCTCTAATTACATTACTGGGACGTTGTGGTTACAGATCCCTTCGAGTACTACCACACCAACAATAGCATTCCCAGGCCTGACTTGACACATCTAGTCCGGACCCTTCCCCCTTTTTGTTTCATGTAGTAGGTTCCTCTACTGAATGCACCAAGCATCTGTTCACTAACTGCATTGTCATTCCCTGCACCATTGTCACCCATCCCTTCTACTCACTCAATCCACTATACACCTGGCATATTCAGGTACCCTGCAACAACTCACTGCCTGTGCCCAAGTCTATCGATCCTATACTTTCTCAATTTTATCCCACCCTTGTCCTGGTGGTGTGTATGCTCCAGTACTGTGATGTTCCTACCTATATCTTTTACTTCTGTCACTTCCTCTTCTTAGTATTCCATTCCACTAACCCTTCTAACCCCTCCCTCATACACACCATTATTCATCCTCCCTTCCCTATATCTTCTAAATATTACGCATTTATCCTGCTTAAATTCTCTGTCTAGCACCTCCCTCCACATCTCCACTGCTACATCTGCTCTGTATATTTCAACCTTACCCACATAGCTTGGCTTTAGGGTTATGGTAATTTTAAAGTGTAATTAAAACCAGTTTCTTTTTCATTTCCACTTACTACATTACAAGTGCCTTATTTAGGAGTGATTTTGTTTGGATTCACTTTATTTCATAAGATAGGAGGAATGCACACTTAGTTTTAAGTCTTTCATGAGATTATTAATTCACTGTCACGAAACTATTGATATTAGTGGCTGTCCACATAAATCACACCTACCTTAGTTAACATTTAAATTGCAAATTGTCTAGGCATAGCCTAGTTAAATTTATTGTAAAGTCCTCGTACGACTGCCGTGAATGCGCAACACATAAACAAGCCTACTGAATTGTTAATAAATTATATATGATGATTTTATTATGAATTACTAAAGCCTCTGGCAGAATTGAAATTGCGGGTGGTAGTGCAGGTGGCTGGTGGGCTGTGATTGGTTGATATGGACCAATCACGAAATGCAGGTGGCAGGTAGTAGTTGCTGATGTTAATGCTAGACACAAATGGTAGTTTCTATTGCAGGTACTAGCTTGGTATTAACAAAAACTCAGCTCATCGCCGACACAGTTTTATAAAGTTTAAAAATATCGCGTACAGTTTTGTGAGTTTAAATTTTGTACAAGATAACGAACTTTCCGTTTATAGTTAGGTGTCCAGAAATTGAGATAATAAATACAATACTGACCTGATACAAACAATAACATAACCTTAATTGTTTTTGTAGGAGCATTTAATACAAAATTGTAAGCTAAATGTACGACTACAAAATAAGTTTTTTGTTATTTATTTTAATAGATGGATTAGCCAGCAGCGATGAAACTTACGAAAATTTACTCGCTGGAATAGGGTAGGTTATGTTGGTCACGTGGCATATGTTTGTTGTTTATTAGGATACGCCTGCAATGCTATTAAAGGTTTTAAGATAGCGAGAATAAAAAAAATCCTACATATTTTCTACATTGTATATATTTTGCCTACATCCACAGTGAATTCTTTACACATTATTTTATTTATAAATAAAATATTAGTTCTCATTGTTAAAAATTCCCACACGGGTGGATTTCACTCGGGTTAAATTCTGAACACTTTAAACTACCCTATCCTATAATTTGTGCATGCTCGTCAAAACATCGTCTGATTGGTTGCTGCGTCGCGATCCGTGATGGTAGTTGTGTCCAGCAGCCAAGAAGCTGAAGTTCGGGAACTTTGCCTTGTAACTGCCAACTATCACAACTGCTAGTAGTTGGTGACATCATGAAAAGCCATTCAGCCAATTAGAGCCCGCCAGCCAACTGCACTAACACCAGCAATACCAATTCTACCTGAGCCTTAAACGAAAGCCACTTGTAAATTGTACTAAAGTATTCATATAGGTATGCATTACTACACGAGTTACAAAAATTGTGTGGAATTCAGGAAGCAATTACATAAATTACACCCTGTACAGTCGTAGTTGCGACATGAATTGTGTGGGCCTACAGACAATTGGCAAACACCACACTGAAATATTTCACTTGCATTATATAATTGCATATTATCATAAATAAAGCACTGAATTATGTAAGTCCACCATACCGTCGTCTAAAACCTAGACTTTAACGAACATTTTTTTATTTTCCCCACACTTCAAAACACAACTTCGGCATATGCTTGTAAGAATAACATTGTGGCAATTTTCCTTCTTACAAATATGATCCTTCCCTTCCTACGTAATTCTAAATGTACGACAAGGCTACATAATTTGAAATTACGATAAACATAACCGAAACTTTCTTATGGCGCAAGAAAATAACTTCAACACAGCACAAATTAGGTTAAAAATTAAACACCTGATACTTTCGTCGCCATATTTAACTGCAGTGTACGCCTTATCCAGAGCTTCAACCTCCCGGGGGCCGATTAAATATCACCACTTGCGTTTTGCACCGACGCAGTGCAACACAAGGAAATCTGCTCTGCACCAGCACCTCGAGTCGTAGTTGGAATTAAATATACTCGAAAACGCAAGATGCAAGTGGCGGAGCCTATTTTGGCTCGGCGCAACTGCCTCCCATCTCAGCCTTACACAAGCCAATCAGAAAATTTGTAACATCATCCTCACTGCCACTTGAACGGCAAAAGCTGTCTGCACACCCGCGTGCTTACATGCAGATATGGCTTCCATGTAACAGTGAACATTTCTCGCGCTAAAAGTAATGTTTTGGTTAAATTTTTCGTAACCTCAAATTTTGTAGCCTTCTCGTGATTAAACAAGGATGTAAGAAGTATAGGTTCATATCAAGTGATGAAGGAAAATTGTTACGAAGTTTTCATTACAAGTGTATATGTCGTAGTTATGTTTTGAAGTGTGAAAGTAAATTTCCATAATGTCGTAGTTCTTTGTGTTGTGGATGCGTGTGTTCATTTTTGTGTTCCTGAATAATTAAGTGCTTTATTTATGGAGAGCAGCATTTTTGTAAGAGAATTGGACCACCATACCATAGTGGTTTTCGTCTGTAACCAGCTTTTACATACTTTATGTTGCTAACGGAAAATAAAGTGCCTAAAGTGATAGATGTGTGACGCGATTAGAGCAAAACTAAGTATACATTTTATATTTGTACTGATATTAATTTGAGTGGCCTAGTTTTGATATTGACGTAAGTTATTTTAACTTGTGTGACATGGTATTTGTGAGTTTAGGCCTACTACCTAATGGGCTATTCATGTGGCATTCGTCTTTCAGTGAGTCGTAAATCGTGATACGTTGATTATTTCTAAATAATTCATTGCTAATGTGTACTGAATACGAGTGGCGTTCGTACAACTATACTCCAATAAATTTAATTAGGTCTAAATTATTGTAAGTTCAATGTTCATCGAGATAGGGTGTGATGTGTGTAGACAGCAAGTCTCACAAAAGACTTAAAACTAAAATGATAGCCCTCCCGTTTTATGAAATAAAGAGAATTCCAACAGAATCACTCTTAAATATTAAGCATGTATGTGGAAACAAGTCGGCAAGAAAGATGTGATGTTGAAACATCCCATCCAAACAAGGAAAACAGAGAGGTAATGTCACTGTTCTAAGCAATTAGCCAAACAGGTACTTGCAAAACATATTCGCTATTTATTTACATTATCATTTGCATAAAAGTTTTAAGCAAAGTTTTTAATGGCACAAATAACCTCGTCACAAGCGCAACTCTTATTTTCTCGTCGTGTGCCACGGAAAAATACTCTCAAAATAAATTCTGGGGAAAGAAGAAATCGTTGCCATTTTTAATTGCCTCTTTAGTAAAAGAAAAACATTTCAGTTTCGTACTACTTTTGTACTTCGTAACTATAAAAAGCTGAAATCGTGAAATGTGTTCACGAAAACGTAAATAATTAAAGTTCATAGAACACTGGATACAGATTAAGATATCCAATTTTAATGTTAATTCACTTTCACACACCCGAAAATTGTCCAATGCGCATGCGCGGAGGCCGCAGATATACTTGCGTCGAGCCATTTGCTAGTCGCAGATTTTCAGGCACTTTGCGCCATCACGAGACCACTTGCACTTGCGTATTTGTATACTTAATACCAAAGCAATGCAGCGCAGGTGCAAATTTTGCACTGCACCTCTCAAAAGCGATATTTAATCGCCCCCCTGATAAAATATCCAGAAAATTGTCCTTAAGTTAGGCCTACCTAGAGTTCGTAAGACACAATTTGTTGTCTACCTAGTAGATAAAATTTCCAGTGTATAATTTATTTTATTTCACCAAAGTCTGTGCACGTGGTTTTGGCATCATGGCCGTGACTGTAAACAAATAAATATTACGTGAAATATTTTGCAGGTACACACACAAATATACAATAAAAATAGTATTTGATTTATAACATGTGCTAATAGCATAATATTATGTACGTACTCAAAAATTGTCAACACGTGGTTATGTTTTAGGCCTAACCTACAAATACAACACAAGTTAACTTAGGAGGGAGGCGAGCTTTAGTATGGATATTATTAAGGACGCAGTGGCGATGCGTCAGTCTAAATAACTAGAAATTTGTTTAGTCTGTCAGTTGCGACTTGCAGATTTACATCTCGCACCATAACACCTTTTACTCTGTACTGGTGTACTATCTGTTTACAGTCTCCTCCATATTTGTATCATTCAGCCATTTCAAATGTTTCCTACAAGAAATTGTTTTTTTTTCCAGGGCCACTTTATTACAATATGAGGCCAGGTGCAACATAAATTTGAGCCTCTCCCCCATTTTATTTATTTGAAGTGATAATGTACACTTGTAAGCCAACTCTCCACGTTCTTACATGTTGGCTGCGCCGAGATAGATCTGGCCTCGGCAATGGATCTCAGTAACATCTTTAAATGCACTTTACATTAAAAATACATTTCACAGAAACCAGCAAGGTTAATGGGAACTCAGTAAAAGCCCCTTCATTTTAATCATTTGACTTATATTTTTTGTTTAAAAGCGAGTCCCTCTAGAATGTAAGGCCCAGGGCAAAAGCCCCTTTTTGCTCCTCCCCTTTTTTTCCGATTGACTAAGCCCTGGATTTTTCGATATCCCGCCGGCCTCTGTAGCATAGTCTGTCATACGCTGGATTATGATGCAAGAGACCCTGGGTTCGAATCCCAGCTCGGGCATGGATGTTGTGTTGTTCTTTAACCTCATTTCACCGTCATCGGCTATTAAGAGCTCACTGTTAAAGGTCTGTAAAACCCTTTCACCACCTTTTCTACATCGCAATGCAAAGTAATGGCTTTTAATTTTTCTTATTAATGTCCGGAACAATTTGTTTTGCAATCCTGAATTCATTGGACATAACAGAAGAAAATAAATTTCCCTTTAGGTGCCATTGTGACCGGTAGTTACCCATCATTTCACAAGCACAACACTGAAATGTTTATTTATGACGCACATACGTGTCTGGCTCGCGCAGCGAAGGAGGAAAGATAAAGATGCGAGGTCGGCCTGCTGAGTTGCATCTCCACTCGCGTGCCTCGCTAGCAACATTTAACCACACAGAACTTGCCAGATATTTTACAGTGGGTTTATTAAAGGCTAAGTAGCGTTAAACAACTACACTAGACCCCCGATTTTACGAACCCTGGATTTAACGAAGGTAGCGATTCTACGAATACAATCTCAGGAACCCTAAAAAAATTACAAAATTCTATGACAAAAAAAAATTAAGGAATTACATTGACTATAAATAAAACACATATTATCTAATTCACGGCACTAAAATATGAATTGTAGAGTTGCAGTTATTATTTGGTAAGTCACAATATTAAAAATAAAACAAAAATAGTGAAAATCCGTTAAAAAATGTGGCAGTGACAATTTGAAAACCGCGCGCGCGGCGGCGCCGCTGCTTGTGCCAAGCCGGCCGTACTGCCTCCACCAACTACGACGTAGTTGGATCTATATTGAGGTCGTACTATAGCCGCAAAGTTCCAGCACATGCGCATTTAACTGTAGTACAGCCTCATTCTAGACTGTTTCATGTCTTATATCTCTTTCGCCTCGCGCCGATTGTGTTAACGTTTTTACACGAACCCTATTAATAATAATGTGAAACTATTTTTTTTATTTATTGGGTTAACACCATACTTACTTTAAACAATTAACATGGCGCATAATTTGCTAAAAATGCGTTACTGCATGTCGTAAAGCGTGCATTACATAAGTGAGCACGATAATAGCGCTACCTATCAGCTACGTCATGGCCGAACTATACAGGCCTGTCCGATCGGCGATCGAAATACATTGCTACTGCGCAGTGATGTCACTCAGTACCCATGCGAGCAGATGTTTACATTGTCTCTAATGGGAGAAAAACGACCAGAGCTTAATTTGTTCGGAAATAAGAAATAACTGGCGTAATAGACAACCAAAACTCACAAGGAAATAAATAACAAGTATATTACCTTCACAAAAAACAAAACGGTAACTATTTATGTAGTGAAGTACAGTATTTACTTAAGCAATTATAAAGTTGGCCGCACAGCTGTTATTGATGTCTATTAACACGACTGTTTTGTTGGTCTGTCAAGTTTATTGTTTCCTGTTTTTTTTTACGTGTGTGTATGTGCGGAAAATGTTGACCTTGTTGGAAATTGCGTCTGTTTAGCTAAAACATTTGATGTTGCAACATTAAACTTCAACGTAATAATAATAAACACCAATTGTTATAACAATATCAGTATTTCGTCGCACCATTTTACCGATTACACAAAGAAAATGAACTAGGCCTACTTATGTATTGGTTGTTCTCCATTTATTTGATTTGATACAATTTCATAATTTTAATCTAGGACTCAGACAAAATGTTAAATGAAACCCTATATTGCACTTAACTCTATTGCTGATGATTCTAGTTGTATAATTTCTCATCTTGGTCTTTTATCATAATAAGAAGCGAAATATATTGAACCTACTTAGAAAAAATTAAGTTCTAATATAAAATGATTAGGTTAAAATTAATATTATATTGGACTACCTTACTGGCAGTAGGTTATTTTCATCTCATTGTTTCTCTTTACATTCTATCATTGTCAGCACGATCACTTAACAAAAAAGTAGGCCAATAAAAACAATTTGTTTCATGCAGACCTTTAGGCTATCATTATGTTAGTATTCACAATAAATTCTGTGGCTTGGTGCTAAAAGGGCTAATGTCAGTAAATAGCACTTTTCAGTTAATGTGCTTGGGTAACTTCTATGACTACCTATTTTCTTATGTTGAAGTGGCACACATCTGTCTCTAGATTCTATGGTGTTATAAACAATCTTTGGGCCAATGTCAAGTTTGTTGTCATTTCCTCAACTTCAGCCCTTCCGAGCTCATATAATAATATTCTCAAAAAGGGCCAAAGTTGACTTTGGCCCTTTTGTTGTTATGACATTGGCCTGTTAGTCCACAGTGAGTTGTACTTAAAAGCAGTGGTAAAATGATGTCTCGTGCAGCAAAAATTGTCTCGATGGTAATCGAAAATGAGTTAGGTAAGACTGCAGTTTGTTTTGTAAT
>PNEQ01082382.1:0-40428 GCA_003012365.1 Medauroidea extradentata | reverse complement strand
AGAGGGCAGTTTAATGTCATACCCAGGACATTTTCACGGGCTTTCTGCTCTCTTAATGTAATTTTCCCTAACTCATACGGTTTCAAACCATGTTTCCCTGATTTTTCCTGACTTTCACTGACTTCCCATGACTTTCCAGGCCTGTGGGAAGCGTGGTGAACAATCCCGATACCTAGAAAAGCCAGCACTGCTGCACTGGTCAAATGTATGAAAAAATCCCGATATATATGCCAGTACTGCTGCACTGGTCAAATGTGTGCACAATCCGAAATCTAAGCCAGTACTGCTGCACTGGTCGCATGTGTGCACAATCCGAAATCGAAGCCAGTACTGCTGCACTGGTCATATGTGTGCACAATCCCAATATCTAAGCCAATACTGCTGCTTTGGTCACATGTACACAATCCCGATATTTAAGATCGTACTGCTGCACTGGTCACATGTGTACACAATCCCGATAAACAAGCCAGTACTGCAGCACTGGTCTCATGTGTGCACCATCCCGATATCTAAGCCAGTACTGCTGCACTGGTCACATGTGTGCACAATCCCAATAAACAAGCCAGTACTACTGCACTGGTCAAATGTGTGCACCATCCTGATATCTAAGCCAGTACTGCCGCACTGCTCCCATGTGTGCACAAACAAAAACCGAAGCCAGTACCGCTGCACTAGTCATATGTGTGCACAATTCCGATATCTAAGACAATACTGCTGCAGTGATCATGTGTGCACAATCCATATTTATAAGCCAGTACTGCTGCATTGGTGATGTGTGCACAATCCATACTTATAAGCCAGCATTGCTGCACTGGTCATATGTGTGCAATATTCGATATCTAAGCCAGTACTGCTGCTATGGTCATATATATTCACAATTTCGATATCTAAGCCAGTACTGCTGCACTGGTCATATGTGTGCTCAATCCCGATATCTAAGCCAGTACTGCTGCAATGGTCATGTGTGCCCAATCCTGATATCTAACCCAGTACTGATGCACTAATCATATATATATATATATACACAATCCCGATATCTAAGAAGCAATTGCTGCACTGGTCATATATAAGCACAATCCCGATAACTAATCCAGTACTGCTGCACAAGTCGCATGTGTGCACAATCCGAAATCGAAGCCAGTACCGCTGCACTAGTCATATGTGTGCACAATCCCGTAATCTAAGCCAGTACTGCTGCTTTCGTCACATGTACACAATCGAGATATCTAAGCCAGTACTGATGCTTTGGTCAAATGTACACAATCCAGATATCTAAGCCAGTACTGCTGCACTGGTCACATGTGTGCACCATCCCGATATCTAAGCCAGTACTGCTGCACTGGTCACATGTGTGCACAATCCCAATGAACAAGCCAGTACTGCTGCACTGGTCTCATGTGTGCACAATACCGAAAACTACGCCAGTACTGCCGCACTGGTTATGTCTGCACAATCCGTTTATCTAAGCCAGTACTGCTGCACTGGTCATATATACGCACAATTCTGATATTTAAGCCAATACTGCTGCACTGGTCATATTTGTGCACAATCCATACTTATAAGCCAGTACTGCTGCACTGGTGATATGTGTGCAAATCCATACTTATAAGCCAGTACTGCTGCACTGGTCATATGTGTGCAATATTCGATATCTAAGCCAGTACTGCTGCTCTGGTTATATATATGCACAATCCCTATATCTAAGCCAGCACTGCTGCACTGGTCATGTGTGCACAATACCAATATCTAAGCCAGTACTGATGAACTGGTCATACGTATGCATAATCCTAATATCTTGCTAACCAAGCCAGCACTGCTGCACTGGTCATAATTATGCACAATACCGGTTACACGCACTAAAACAAAATAAAAATTACAAGAGAGAGAAGAAAAATTCACGAAAAGGGGGAAAAAACCTCCACAGCAGAAAAAAATAAAAGTCTGTGGAGAGGGCAGTTTAATGTCATACCCAGGACATTTTCACGGGCTTTCTGCTCTCTTAATGTAATTTTCCCTGACTCATAGGGTTTCTAAGCATGTTTCCCTGATTTTTCCTGACTTTCACTGACTTCTCATGACTTTAAAGGCCTGTGGGAAGTGTGGTGAACAATCCTGATACCTAGAAAAGCCAGTACTGCTGCACTGGTCAAATGTATGACAAATCCCGATATATAAGCCAGTACTGCTGCACTGGTCAAATGTGTGCACAATCTGAAATCTAAGACAGTACTGCTCCACTGGTCGCATGTGTGCACAATCCGAAATCGAAGCCAGCACTCCTGCACTGGCCATATGTGTGCACAATCCCGATATCTAAGTCAGTACCGCTGCTTTGGTCACATGTACACAATCCCGATATATAAGCCAGTACTGCTGCACTGGTCATGTGTGCACAATCCCGATATCTAACCCAGTACTGATGCACTGATCATATATATACACAATCCCGATATCTAAGAAGCAACTGCTGCACTGGTCATATATAAGCACAATCCCGATAACTAATCCAGTACTGCTGCACTGGTCGCATGTGTGCACGATCTTAAATCGAAGCCAGAACTGCTGCACTGGACATATGTGTGCACAATCCCGATATCTAAGGCAATACTGCTGCTTTGGTCACATGTACACAATCCCGATATCTAAGATAGTACTGCTGCACTGGTCACTTGTGTACACAATCCCGATAAACAAGCCAGTACTGCTGCACTGGTCAAATGTGTGCACAATCCCGATAAACAAGCCAGTACTGCTGCACTGGTCTCAAGTGTGCACATAACCGATATCTAAGCCAGTACTGCTACAGTGGTCTCAAGGGTGCACAATACCGATATCTAAGCCAATACTGCTTCTCTGGTCATATATATGCACAATCCCGATAACTAAGACAGTACTGCTGCACTGGTCATATGTGGGCACAATTCCGATATCTAAGCCAGAACTGCTGCACTGGTTATGTGTGCACAATCCCGATATCTAACCCAGTACTGATGCACTGATCATATATATGCACAATCCCGATATCTAAGCCAATACTGCTGCACTGGTCACATGAATGCACAATCCACATATACAAGCCAGTACTGCTGCAGTGGTCTCAAGTGTGCACAATACCGATATCTAAGTCAGTACTGCTGCTCTGGTCATATGTGTGAACATTCCTGATATCTAAGCCAATACTGCTGCACTGGTCGTACGTATGCAAAATCCCAATATCTTGCTAACCAAGCCAGCACTGCTGCACTGGTCATGAGTTCACATTATCTAAGCCAGTACTGATGCCCTGCTCATTGGTATGCAAAATCCCAATATCTTGCTAACCAAGCCAGCACTGCTGCACTGGTCATAATTATGCACAATACCGGTTACACACACTAAAACAAAATAAAAACTACAAGAGAAGAAGAAAAATTCATGGAAGGAGAAAAAAACCTCCACAGCAGAAAAAAATAAAAGTCAGTGGAGAGGGCAGTATTTAATTTCATACCCAGGACATTTTCACGGGCTTTCTGCTCTCTTAATGTAATTTTCCCTAACTCATAGGGTTTCAAAGCATGTTTTCCTGACTTTTCCTGACCACATTAATTTTTCCTGACTCACCGACTTTCCAGGCCTGTGAGAACCGTGGTAAAGAATCCCAATACCTAGCCAAGCCAGAACTGCTGCACTGGTCATATGTATGCACAATCCCGATAGCTAAGCTAGCAGTGCTGCAGTTTTTATTTTGAATGCCTGCAAGCTGAAATTACCAGCATAGTTTCACAGTAGTATTTATTTAACGAGTTTACTGGCTGCTGCACTGGTAATATTTACGTGTGTGTAAAAGTACTTTGCTGATATGCTACCCATTATGTTTTTAAACATGCATTTGTGGTGTGTAATACCTGCTGTCTTAATTTATATAAGACAAAAATCTTTGTCTTGACTGAGCATATATGGTAGTTATGATGAATCATTTTTAATTTTTTCGAAATTTAATGTGTATCTGGTGTTTTCATTTTACTACTGACAATTTAAAATAAATTTATTGGGCTGTAACTTGCTGGTTACTACTTTTTTTTACTATTACTACAAGTTTCCTTTTAATTGATTTGTTATATAAATAGTTTTTACATTTTCAAAATTAGCATTTAAATCAATGTCTGAAAATTTTTACTATAGTGCCCAATATTTATTTGAAAAGTGTCTTTTAGAATCCTCTGGTATTGCAGTCTGACTCTTTCGTAACAGATGATGAGAACTTTGTTGGCCCGAGGCCTGACCCGCCAGCACACAGAGCCTCTAAAAGGTCGTATTGCTGTATGTGGTTAGCGTTATATTTTGACATTTTAGTGTAAGTATAGTTCTATTGTAGTTGAGCCAACCACTGGGAACTGAGGGACTGGATGAGGACCGCCCAGCGTGACCACTGGACAACACCTCTGCACAGTGGGACAGAAACCAAACACAGCTGGAAAATATCTACTTTAAAGTTATACAGGCCACCCTTTCTTTATTGAAATTTTAGCGCAGGTTAATGTTTACTATCCTGAATGTATTAAGTCAGGCATATGGTAAGACAAGCAGCTTATTTTTTATTTGGTCAGGTTGGCAATTGCAGTGCATGTTTGACAAGAAGAATGAAGGTTATTTCTATCTGCGACATAACAGCAAATAGGCCAAATCTTGCCCTCGTAGACATGTAGTTGCAGAAACCAATAATGTATTGTTATGTGCAACCCAGCAGAAAATTCTAAAGACTACGCAGTAAGGGATTCTGAGAAATTCACAGTAAATTAACAGCACTTCCGGTGATTTAAATTAATTCTAACATAAGTATATATATAACTAGTCTTAATAGTATGAAAAAAATGCAAGACACTTTTATATACGAATGCTTATATCAATAAATTTTGTTGACATTCCTTGCGATGTAGCATCAAAATTACAGCGTGATATTAAAATTAAATACTTTAGGGTAAATAAGTCCTTAATTCTACATTCTAACATGCATTTTTTACCCGCTGATTTTGTTTTCTGCCCCACTTTGAACTGGTACCTTATTGTAACCATTCACGGTGTCTAGTTACTGTTAGATGGCTCCCGCCAAGAAACTGGATACATAAGACTAACCATATACAGCTGGTTATAACATCCAGATCTTACATTGATATCACACAGCATGTACAAGTACGACCTGACCTCTGCTTACTGCCTCTGGGTACGACACGCCTTCCTGCGCAAGATTTTCTACTGTGTTGTTTTGCTGTTTGCGATATGCTAGCAATATAAGTGTGTTCGAGTGTTCCAAGACCTCTGGATCTATCTGGTAAGGATCTCTTACCAGCTATTTGGCTGGGCTCCTCGCCACGAAAGCTAGCAGAGTAATCAAAGCGGCGTTTGCGAGGTGTTAGGGGCGCGGTTCATTTCAGTTTTCAACGTCTTTTTAATGTTATATTTGTTCGAGATATATTTTCTTATTTTAAACATAAATTGTGATTAAATCTTCCTCTTAGGAAATTTTTGTATCTCCTTCTAGTTTTTACGTAATAAGACATAAACACCAAAATTTGCACTTTAATGTTTTACTCATGCTACTAAAACAAACTGACACACCAAACCTTAAAAATTCAATGTATAATAATGTTGTAGGCTATGGTTTAGCATATATAAAATAAAATATTTTTGTGTTTAATAAAAAAATTCTGAATTTCAAAATATCACAGTCTACAACATTTTTAAACATTGTGAATTTTTTCGGTGTGGTATGTGTTGGTTTTAGTGGTGTGCATAAAACAGTAAAGTGGAAATTTTGACGTTTAAGACTGATTATGCAAAAACCATAAGATACAAAAATTTCCTACGAGGAAGATTTAGTCACAATTTATGTCTAAAATAAGAAAAAATATCTGGTACAAACACAAAAATAATAAAAGACGAAAACTGAGGTGAACCACCCCCTTAAAGGCTCATTTCACTAATGTACATACAGTTTTCTTGTTTTAGAGTTATTTCAACCGTGTCTATAGCTCTAGTGCAATAGTGTCAGGTTTCCACCGCAGATGAGAGCACAGTCTACGGTTATTGTCATGTGTTTAAAAGGCAAGACCTATGTTCTACCCTTAGATGTAAGGTCTCTCGTGTTTAGCCTAGCAATGTGGGATCCCCACCATGAAGGTTCAACAGATCCACCTTTGTACTGGAAACAAATACCATCAAACTTCTTTAATACATTCCTGAAGGGACCAAAATTTTGGCTGCTTGTAATAATGAGGTTTGTATTAATAGATGTTCAATAAAATTTTAAAAAAGTTTCTGAAAGGTAGGTCACTCTGTTTATCCCAACAAATCAAAGTCTTTTCACCACAATGACTTCCTTTTACTTGAGAACTTCATATTGCATGGTTTAATGCATGAACTAGCAAACTAAATTATCACAATCATTAGGTAACTAAACCAGCAGTACTGCATTGTTCGTATACATACAGTAGAGCCTCGATTTAACAAACTCTGGAATAACGAAAACAGCGATTTAACGAAAGGATTTTCAGGAACCTTCAAAATATAACAAACAAAATATGTATTAAATAACTAAGCAACTTTGATAAATTGGAATATTAATTGTAATTTAAGTCCTTTAAAAATACTAGCACCGACCGCAGTATATTCTTATTTCTCAGCAGAAAAGCTTAAACCATCCGTCGAGAAACAAAAAAAATTTGTTAAAATTCGTGGAATACTTTGGCTGCAGGAATGAATTTCAGATACGCGCGGGCACGGCAGAATGAGCGCCGCTATGTTGCATAACAATCACGCGCGCAGATCCTCATCCTGGCGGTTAGCGAGTGAACGAGCAACTAGGTACTCAGTCTCCACAGCGCGGCAGTGGACAGCGCAAGAACCAATTCATAGATAATGCTTTGCGATTCCATTAGAATGCACTGCACGGCAGCGTGCTGGTGCTCTCTTCATTAATTCTATTACCAATAGAATGCAGTGGTGTGCAGCGTGATTATTCACACTCGCGTCCCGTGATAAAACAAGAGAGTTTATAAAAATTTACGTAATGTTATTTATGCAGACTTTTTACAACCAATTTATTACCGTAAACGTAAATAATTTGTTTCTCTGATGCTAAAAAAACGCTCGATTGCAAAGTATATTAGCTAGCAAACCAACGAGTTTGATTCACGAGCGCGGCTACATACAAGCTATAATGGTCACCGCTGCGCGTATTTAATTATTATTTTACAGTTGTCTCGCAAACTTTTAATCCTGTTTTCCTTGCAGTTTTATTTTTTTACAATTTTTCGTGGGAATTTCCTTAATTTTGTTGGAGCAGGCGGGAGATAGACGAAAAGATTGACTGCTCAGTGGTGTTAGTCACCACTTCTCCCATGTTGATGGCGCGTGCAAGGACGGCCTAACTCACCATGCGCACGCTCGCTGAGTGCTGCACTAAAAGTTTTTAAAGTTTTTTGACAATTTTTTTTCTTTTCACGGTTGTGGCTTACCTGTTGACGGTAAATGTGTTTTGTTATAGTTTTAAGCCAATATATTTTTTTAAAATTACCTTAAATTCCAGCGAAACATGCCTGAGGACCTGAATTATCGGTACAAAACAAAAAAATCAGTAGTGTGCGGCAAATTGGATTCCTTGGCGTTGAAATAGATAAAATATTATGGAACGAACATACAAAGCACATCGTTAAAAAACTGAACTCATCATGCTATATGCTTAAAGCTCTTGCATCAGTAACATCTCGCAAATGTTTAAGATCTGTTTATTTCGCATATGTACATTACCATATCAGTTATGGAATAGTATTCTGGGGGATCTATAAGAAAAACTTACAGTCAGTCTTTACAGTGCAAAAAAGAGCACTTCGTGTAATACAAAATATGCCTCCTTTGGCTAGCTGTAGACATGTATTCAGTGTGCTAGGTATTCTTCCAGTTCCTTGTGGGTACATATATAAAACAGTGCTTTATATAAACAAAAATAAGAATAAATACTCTACAAACACTCAAGTGCATCATTACAACACTCCAAATAAATCAAATTTCCACATGAAATCAGTAAACAAAGCTTATTCACTTAAGACAGTAAATAACATGGACATTAGGTTCTATAATAAACTACCAGACAACATAAAAATATCACAGACACTAGGAATTTCAAAAAGCAGCTGTTTGATTTCCTTTTAAGAAACTCATTCTACAGTGTATCAGAATACTTAACTGCAAAATGAATTTGGTTAAAGATATTGACTCTTGAGGCCTTACAGTGAAGATATTTATTTATTTATATGTATGAGTGTATATGGGTTAATAATTTTATGTCTGTACATTTTTGTCTTACAAACTAGGCAATGGTTGATCACATATATAATGTCACCTGATTTTGTGTATTTTGTTTATTTATGTCTGTACATTTGTCTTTCAAACTAGGCAATGGTTAATCGAGAGAGAGAGGGTGTGTGTGTGTTTATATATATTTTTTTTTGTCATCTTATTTGTGTAGGGCCTATTTTTTTATTTTTGTTTTTTGTTTTATTTCATGTACCATTGTCAACCCTTGTATTTTATTTGTTGAAATATTGTTTTGTAATATTATTTTGTAAATATTATGTATGACGAATTCTATAGCAACCTTCTGTTGCTCAAAGAATGATAAATAAAACAAACAAAACAATTTTTTGTTGATGGGAAGGGGGGGGGGGGTGAAGTCGGATTTAACGAAACATTGATTTAGAGCAAACATTTTCGGGTCCCATGGCATTTCGTTAAATCGGGGTTCTACGTGGTTATTTGCAATCAGCACTGCAGCTTTCAAGTTGGAACATCTTGGATAAATAGTTAAAACCTAGGGCAAGAAAATAACATGTCTCTTAAGGTACGTAATTATGAAACAAACCGAAGCATTTGACCAAAGTACCAGTTGTCTATGGAGACACTATGCATGATGTTGCAAATAAATATGAATTGTTCCAAGTTGCACATTTGACTATCGCGTGAAGTCTACGCTAATTCATTGAATTAAAATTCACAACTTTTCATTTGTGTTTCAATATAAATCTTAACATAAGTGACTCTAATAGGCTCCTCAAATATTTTAATGCATTACAGAGAAACGCAGTAAAATTTAGAGCTACAAACTATGAAATTTTAATTCGTTCATATGACTACAGTAAAAATTACTTTTAGTGTAGGTCAACTAAATACTGTACAGTGGAATCCCATTTCTACGAGTATGGGATATAATGAGACGTTCATAATTACGAGTAACGGGATTCCACTGTAGTTTTGATCAAACTAGAAGGGAATTACTCACCCGGAGCTGTGGTGGAGGTCTCAGGACTGAAGCGAGATAGATATTAGGGTAGACTTCCACGTACTCTCGTGTGATATTTCACCTCTACGTGCAAGCAGGCTTCTCACAAGAGACTTCTACGTCGCTACTGTAAAACAAAAACAAACTTAGGACAACATTATACTAATGAACAGAACAAAATTTTGCATGTAAGGAACTTGACCTCATACAAGGGCATAAAATTTCTGGCATTTTATAGAAAGGTTACTAATAAATTTAGATGAATCTGTAACATTTTTTAGGTTATATATTACACACGCAACTATGTATAGCAAATATTTTGCCGGCAGAACGCTCAATATCTAATCTCAAATAACAATTTCATCTTCATTTATTTAACAGTGATTCAAACCATTACGAATTGCTGATGGTCTAACACGTTTATATACAGTAAATATAAAATTGCACTTAACGCATGTGTCATTATTACTTAATGCATTTAAAAAATTTTACGGCCGTGGATATGGATAGAGAAGTCACAATTTTACAGTCCCATAATTTTACAGCTGAAATCAAATTTGAGTCACTTTGGGGAATATTAGCTACCTTTACAGCTCATGTCGCTAATTAGTTATTCTTATTAATTTTAGAATAAAAACATTTAATTGTTCCAAAATAATGTTTACAAAGAGGGGTTCTGAAAATACCGTTCAGTCATTGTCTGCAACATTTTTTTTTTGTGCATACAAAAAGCAAAGTTTGAAATTTGAGTAATTATTTCCTCCTAACACACTACACTGAAGTAGCCAAGGCAGGCAGAAGTCTGTTTTAAAGGTCGTGAATAGTAAATATAAATCAAGCTCTTGGTCCAAACTACGTAGAGACAAAGTTACATATGTACTGAATACACCTTACCATCAAAACTAATGTTTTACGATAAAGTAACAGTTCCAGAGACACTGAATGAGTGATTTTGGTCACTGCTTAACATAGGTCTTTAGCGCTGGTGAGGGATGACATGAGTATGGAGCAGCGCCGGAATGAATGGTCGGGAGGAACGGGAGATCCCCAAGCAAACCCGCCGACCAGCAGCATAGTCCGGCACGTTTCCCACAAGCGAAAATTCGGGGACCGACCTCGTCGGGAATTGAACCTGGATTGCACTAGTGGGAGACGAATGGTCTGACAATGGACCCTTCAATTGAATTTCAATGAGAACATCCACACTACGTGGATAAAAATAGAAATCGATGTGTGTTGAAATTTTAAAATTTGAAGTCGATTTGAGGTAACTACAGCTACTTAAAGTTCGCGATTTTAAAACGCCCGCGGAAACGCGCAGTGACGTCACAAGCCATAGTCCACACGGAGCCTTGGCAAGCTAGCTGACTGCTGTCGCACTCCGGCGGAATGCCAGACTACGTGTACGTCAACACATGTACAATAACACGACACAAGAAAAACTGAACAAACTACTACGATTGCTATGATGCGAAATGATTACGAACCTTCGACACGATGCTACCGCATCGTTGCCATCTTGAAGACTGGTTAGTGGCACAGTTCGTGCCAACCTGGTAATCTTGCACACATCATGTAGGGTTGCCAACGTTTGGTAGGTCCTGTCCCTACATTCGTTTATTATGTACACCATCACCGACGACACACACACAATAATACTATTTACAAGTTCGAACACTACGCTTGGTCAATAAAAACGATTTTTAAGTCTGTTACGGTGGTTCGTTTGGTTATACGTATGTAGTTAATCATAAAATGTAACAAATGTTATATTTCAAAAATATTCAAGTCAGAGGTTTTATAAAAGTCTAGTGTTGCGCACATTGTTATATCGCACAATGTCAGAGCAATATCCGGGCACTGCAATATGCAATAATACATTAAATAAACCTGTTTACTAGGCCACAGGCCAGGTGGAATTGCACCTGGTCGCGGCAGATGTGGTACACGTGGGAGCCAGGGAACGACGAACAGTGTATGCTGTCGACCGGCTGCCTAATACCAACCAACACACAATTCACCTGGGTGACCTGGACAACGAGGTCCCAGCCGAATACAGGACAGCGATACAAGCTCTCTTGGATGAACGGAAAGATGACTTCGCTTTCTCCGACCTACTTCAGACAACCATAGCAGCTGAGCACCCACAAACTGAGACACCACTCCAAGAGGAGAGTGACAAACACTCGCAAAGTAGATGTGACAAGACTCCAGGACTGGCGTTACTTCTCCCGTCGACGCCTGGTGTCATAACACCGCTGCAGGAAGCCGAACCAATAGTGACCATGCCTGATAAGGATGAGTCGAGACTCCAATCCATTGTCCGGGAAGTGTGGGAACTGGATGCGCTACTAGAGAGTACGACTTTTACCATACACATCAAGGAACCTGAAGAGTTGCCTCAATGCCAACCATGACGCCGACGCAGCAGGCAACCCCAGTTACACTCGTCTGAGCCTAGCACAAATGGCCAGCAGGAAGGGGTCAACCCCGAACCGAGGAACAAACGGAAATGCAGACACCGAGCACCTGCCTGGTTTCATCCTCGTGTTCGCTGCTTTCCGGAGTGGAGCGTGGCTGGTGGCCCTCAATCATCGGCGCCTACTATACAGACGCCAGTAGCAGAACGTCACGACGTAAAGACCACAACATCCCAGGAAATGCTGGTGTTACCAATGGCCGGCACCCCAATGTCTACTCCCTTGATCCATACCAACAGACACCGAAGGGAGCCCTACAACCTACGATCTCGCCCACGACAGAAACAGCAGACCTGCTGTGCACCACCCGATGACTCAGGAAATGAAGCCGGAGACTTCGATCCGCAGCAGACCCTAGTGTTCAGTAGTCGGGAGCGACGCCGGCAGCAGAGTACATAGCGAATGCACACACCCGTCGTGACCAGTAGTCTTCAAGAGGGGGGCGTATGTCGTACCAGGCCACAGGCCAGGTGGAGTTGCACCTGGTCGCGGCAGGTGTTCGCAGAGTGTGTCAGTGGCAGGTGTGCGCTGGTTGGTAATGGCAGATGTGCGATACTTGAGTGTGTGTGATGGATCAGTGACAGTGGCAGGGCATGTGTGAACTTGACACCAACGTGTGACACCTGCCATCCCGGCCATCTGCCAGTGCAGGACACATGGCTTTGCTGCCCCCTCCCTCTACCAGTGCATGAAGATGGCAGTCTTGAAGCAGCGACCGCAACGGACAGAACGAGAGAGACGTGGTGCGCTTCGGGACTGATTCGTCCACCGAGAAACGTAACGTGCGTGTGCAACTATCCGGCCCAGTGTTTTACTTTGTTTTGCCATTTGCAACTGGCTCGCTTAAGGCCCTAGGGTATGGGAGTGTGGACCACCCCATAAGTGTCCATGTAAGGTGTAATTTCCTCCAAATACTCCCTGCTTGTCCAGATCCGCAGCTGTTTCGACTCGCCAGGTGAGAGAGGGCCACGCCGGCACTAACAGACCACGACCCATCGAGCCTCGTGTTCCCAGATACACGCTTAACCGGGTGGCGCCCAGAGAATTCCGACGCAGCTCCGTTCCTACCTCACTCTCACCGGACATGGTGTCAGTATGTAGTTAATCATAAAATGTAACAAATGTTATATTTCAAAAGTATTCGAGTCAGAGGTTTTATAAAAGTTTAGTGTTACGCACATTGTTATATCGCACAATGTCAGAGCAATATCCGGGCACTGCAATATGCAATAATACATTAAATAAACCTGTTTACTGGCGCAAACCATTACTATATTTAATTATTTAATACCCATATATTTACTTTACAATAGAACCACACCAAGTGTCGGCCACGAAATGCAATGGTTACTCTCTGGGCTGATATAGGAAAACTTATGTGAGTTCAATAATCTTTCGGGTTAGTATAATATTGTTGCTCAGATTTTGCATGGAACTATCGATTCTTTACCCAAATTTAATATCTTGTATAATCAATAGTATTTTGTATTTCCTTACGAATGTTAGGTTCATATGAAATTCATAAATTTATACAGCAAAGAATACTTCTAGGCTATTGTGTGATTTTGGTTTAACGTACCACAAAAAAAAAATATTTATGTTGTACGTCAGTATAACATAAGCCTATGGCATTACTATTTACCGCTAATGACGTGTTCATTATGTAATGTGTGAAGTAACGAGTGATTGAAGACGCACAAAATAAACACATTTAGCCTAAATGCAAGTTTAACCATGTATGACCTATTATTTTAATGTAGGCCTACTAGATCACATAAAAAAATCTCTTTCGCGATTCGCATTCAATTTAAATCGCCGTTTACTCCGCGAAAATATGCCATTTCAGACATTGTATTAATATGGCTGCGAAAATGGAAAATAGATGGTTTAGAAAAATTAATTAAACATTTTTCTACCAGACACTTATGAAACTATCTAATAATATTACCTATATAAAAATATACATGAAATACGTAGGTTTTGAACCCGGATCCTTAAACATAGTAGCGAAGTACCGTAACCAATAAGCTACACTTTACCCATCTATCACTATCCTAACTTAAGCATTTATATGACCAGTGCTGGCCGTATGGCTTGTGACGTGGACCAATCAAGATTTATATGACCAGTGCTGGCCGTATGGCTTGTGACATGGACCAATCAAAATATGTTTTCGGTCGCCTGCTGCTTCCCCGAACTTTGCTTGCTTCCCATTCCCAAACTATAATGTTTAGAAAAAATATATATATGGTATCTTCATATTCCTACATTGTTAACAACATGGCATACATTTCAACGTATTTAAAAGTTCATGCAAGGGGTCCATTCTCTTGCAGCTTCAGGTTACAACAAAGTTAAATCAGTTTAATGCCATTAAAACTATACCAGTATTTCTGCAAATAATTTAACTAGAAATGGTAAATTGCGTAAATTTTTTGTACCAACATACCCTTGAAAACACTGGTTTCTTGCGAGATTTATGATTGGGTGATATATGTATCACAACTTTTACCAAAATAGGCATCAAATATTACAATAGCGGGACTTCTCTTAGTTAAATAGGGCAACAGCGCCACGTACAAGCTAGTGCCAGAAATATTTTTCTAGGCTGAAAGTATCCTGAAACCCAACAAACAGTCAAGTTTTCCTGCGATAAACCATTGTGTATAATTTGCGTACGTTAATGGAATAATAGCTAATATATTTGTAATTACTATGCATTATGTTAATTAACAGTTTCAAGTTACACATTTGTGTGTCGCGTGATGTCTACACTAATTCATTTAATTAAAATTCACGACTTTTCACATGTGTTTAAATATAAATTATAACAGGAGTGACTCAATCAGGCTCCTCTAGTGTTTTAATACATATTATTTACTACATGGAAACTCAGTAAAATTTAGAGCACAAGCCAGAAAATTTTAATTCTTTGGTAGACTAAATTAAAAATTACTTTTAGTGTGGGTCAACTAAATAGTTTTGATCAAACTAGAAGGGGATTACTGACCCAGAGCTGTGGTGGAGGTCCTAGGACTGAAGCGAGGTAGATATTAGGGGAGACTTCCACGTACTCTCGTGTGATATTTCACCTCTACGTGCAACCAGGCTTCCCACAAGAGACTTCTACGTCGCTACTGTAAAACAAAAAAGCCAACTTAGTGTAACATACTAATTAATGAAAAACTTTTGTATGCAAGAAACTTTACCTCCTACAGGTGCATTAACTTAATAGC
This sequence comes from Medauroidea extradentata, assembly GCA_003012365.1. Taxonomy (NCBI): domain Eukaryota; kingdom Metazoa; phylum Arthropoda; class Insecta; order Phasmatodea; family Phasmatidae; genus Medauroidea; species Medauroidea extradentata. The sequence continues at coordinate 25,399 of PNEQ01082382.1, read as the reverse complement.
ATTTTATAGAAAGGTTACCAGTAAATTAGGATGAACCTGTAAAAAATTTTTTAGGTTACATATTACACACTATGCATAGCAAATATTTTGCTGGCAGAAGTCTTACAACATCTTATCTCAAATAACTAAGTTCATCTTAGTTTATATAACAGTATTTGTATATAAATTTCCATCCTTTGGACTGTACAATGTTACAGTATAGGACACGTCTGATGTGTACAATTTTACAATATTTGCATTGACAATTTTGAAAGTTTTAGATATTAGAAATTTCAGATACACAATTTAGACCTATGTATGGAAAGAAAACACCCTAATTGACAAAACTACGTATATGGAAAAACAAAAAACACCTCTTTCAGTAAAAAAATATAGAATTAGAATTACACAGAGAAACTTGCATGTTTAGATAATATTATAAAATTATAATTATACATTGTCGTCGTCCCAGGCCATAGGCCTGGAACGGCCAAGCCCGAATCTGGTTGACAGTGACTCCCTGGTCCAACCCTAACCCCCTGGTGTGACTGTGTTACCGAGTGTTACTAGTGTAGAGTCAGTGGAAAGCAGAGCAGTGTCCGGGTACGATCCAAAGTGCCGCGTATGCAGCGGGGATTACATAACCAACATCCCCATGTCCTCACACCACCAAGTTGAAGATCAGCTTGGTGACGTGTTTTGTTTTTAGGGACAAAACTACGAGACCATCAGCCCTAATTTTATAATGTAGTAATTCTGCACTTACTATTATGTAATTTTAGCTTCAGTCGTGGTCACGCTTAGGTCAGTGTGTATTTTTCACCTTCAGTATTTTGTTGGTTAAGCGGCATGTTTACTTTAGTTGGCAGTGTTTTGTTTTCATTAGAATGCAGGGAGGCAACGTAATTGCTATTTAGTAAGCAGCGCTTTATTTTGTGACTTCTCAATCAAGCAACGTAAGTAGTATAATTTGTGTTGTCAGTAATTTAATTATGTGATTTTAAACATTGTCACATCGTTCCATCCCTCATTATGTTTCTGTAAGTTTTAGGTAGATAAGCTAACTGTACTTTAACGGCTGTTGGCAATGTGCCGCAGCGACGCCATGTTCCGCCCAGTCGATTGTCTAGCAGCCACGAGGTAGGACTGACGGTCCCGGGGAGTGTTTTTCAACTTTTGTTCATCTGATCCGCTAGTGCTGTTTGTCTTAATAAATATACTTAATGATTTGTTTTTAGACCCATGGGCCGCGTAACTTTCTCAGTACTCAAGAGTGTATTTTTGTCGTACTAGTGTGTCTGTATGCGTGACCACGTGGTAGGTAGGGTGTACTTATCTTCAGTGAATAAACCTTGTGTTTTTGTTCAAACTAACCACCAAGCGTTCTTTGTATCTGTTGAGTAAAGCAACTGAATACTTTATAGTCCTAGGGTGTGGGCAGTGAGGTGCAGCTCAAAATCGCACACTCAGTTTTCTCGGGGTCCTCCCCCCAAACTCCCCTTGTTTCATCTGGTAATTGTGTAATCGCCGAGGGAGGCAAGTGACGCCTGCCGAACCATCGCACGACCCTGAGAGCAGAGTCCCGTCCTGGCCGGGTAATCGCCAGGTGGCACCATTTTCAGACCCATCAATATCAGTGTAACCTTCAGAGTAACTTCGTTAATATCACCTCACCCCCCTCAGACGGCGACAACATAAACTTGTGCACATAAGCTACATACAGCATAGAAACATTTCTTTACAATCACAGTGTTTTGGTAAAATAAACTACAACATACCATAGTATAATATAGCAAGGAAAAACCAAATACAACATTTATCTTATACGTAATTCAGTAAAGCATACATGGAAAAAGGCTATTTTAAATTAATTTTGACGCCAGTAACATGTGTCATTACCTATTTTGATATCAAAATACATCAGGCTGGATTTAAATGATTTACTTCTATTTTCAAAAAGTTATTTTAAGGTAACAGGTAGATAACTATATGTTTGTTGATGAGTAAAAAACACTTTTTATATATTGTCTAATTGTTTTGTGATTTATGAAAGTCTTTTATTTCTAGTGTTATGATCATGAACAGCTTCATTTACTTTGAAAAGATTTCTATTTTCATATGTGAAGCACATAATGAATATATGTTCTGTGCTGTTAAAGATGTTTAATTTAGTAAATAGTTGATCATTAATTTTGCCCACTGGATTGCAAGTGGCTTTATTTTTTGCTAGGAATTTCATTCTCAATATTCAAGACTAACTTATTTGCTTTAAACCATGTGGATAAACTTGGTAAGACTGAATCCATTATGTTTACCAGAGAATCTTGTTTTTTGCTTGTGATCAGAATGCTAGTATAATCTGCAAACAGCACAGGGGATACTTCCTGTGGTAAAAAATTTGGAAGATAATTTATATACAGAATAAATAGTAACGGTCCAAGTATTGATCCTTGCGGTACCTCATGTCTAATACTGCCGCTTCTGAGTGTACTTGTATAGAAGTGTTTGTATCTATTATTTCAACTACAGTAGAATACTGTTGTAACTTTTCTGGATATAACATTTTCCTGCATATAACATCAATTTTTTTTGGTCCCAAGATTTTTCCATAAAGCATAATGCGTTCATTTCCGGCATATAACATCACTTTTTTCTGAGATATTAACAACTCTGGGAAAATTTTTCTTAACTGTATTATTTTATATAAAATAACTAAGCTGTAGATTAAAAATAACTGTAAAAAACTAATTAATGTCTGAGAAAGTATCATATGTGTACACGACAGTGATATTAAAGACTATGATCCTGAATATGACGATCATGAACCTACAGAAGACAAGTGGGAAAGCCTCAATTATACACATAATTTATGTATTAATCATGTTTCTGATGGCACAGTAACTATAGCTTCAATTAATCTCATTATAAGCCTATTTACTGTACATAAACTATCAAATTTCAAAATACTTTTGAGTAATATCCATTGGTTTAAAAATATTGATTCCTGCTTATAACATTTTCCTGCAAATAACACTTTTTTTCACAGGTCCCTTGAAAAATGTTATATCAGGGTTCTACTGTATTGGAATTTGGTTTGAGAGATAAAGATTTTTAATAAATTGTACAGTTTACCATTTATACCATAATGTAATAATTTCTGTAGAAGAATTTCATGATTAACGCAATCAAACGCTTTCATCAAATCACAAAAAATGCCTAATACTCTTGATTTATTATTCCAGGACTCAGTGACTTAGACGTAAATTTGAAAATGGCATCACTTGTAGATACTTTCTGTATGAAACCAAATTGTGAATTGGATAGAATGTTTTCAGTAACGTGGGTAATCGATCTATTGTAAATAACTGTTTCAAAAACTTTGGAAAATGATGTTAAAAGTGAAATGGACCTGTAATTTGAAGTCAGATCTTTATTGACTTTTTTAAATAGTGGCTTCACAACAGCACAACTGTCAGGAAAAACCCCGTTCTCTAGAGCTAAAATACACCCTGTGGCTTGCTTAACGTCTTGGAACACGGTTGTGTAATTTTGGTACTTATACCATCATATCTGTGTGAATTTTTAGATTTTAATGATGTTAAGATGTTTGCAATTTCTAAAAGGTGTAGTCAATTCCAGCTTACTTTCCTTGTATGATTTTTTTAAAGTAAGGTGTCAGTGTATCATACACGTCTTGCAGAGACATGAGCTCCCAGCAAGCTTGCAATGAAACATTGGCGCAATCTCTCATCAGATTTCACAGAATCATCTACGATCCCTTCCACGACAGTTAGAAAATAATTATTAAACACATTTGCAACTGTTTTAGGATCGTTTGTAGTTGTGCTTGTGTGTTTTAGTTCTATATTCCATGTTTGTGATCTTTGTTTACCTATCAACAAGTTATTTATTTTCCAAGTAGTTTTAATTTTGTTGACTGAGGATGATATGTACTTTTGATAATATTCTCGCATTGCCTTAGCTATAGCTTTTTCAAGAGATTTACAGAATATTTAGTACTTTTCTTTATAGTCATTATTACACTTTCTAGCAGTTAGGTAAAACTTTCTCTTCTTGCATGCTGCAATTACATCATTACTTATCCAGTCCCTATTTTTGTTTGTGCTACTGGTATTTGTTGTGCAAGTTGGATTGTGGCACTCAAAAAGACATAAAAGTATTCAAACATTTATTAAATACTTGATATCACGATCTATGCTAGAGTACGAATACAATTCCGTTCTCAAATTTTATTGAAATCAAGACCATTTATGGGACGATGCTTAATTTTTTTGTGATATTGCATGATGCGATTGGTGTTCAGCATTAAGCAATACAATTTGTGCATCATGGTCAGAAAGACCACTTATGAAAGGGAACTGAGCAGTTAGGCATGTTTTTTTTATTGATAAAGATTTTATCAATAGCAGTTTCAGACTGTTTCTGTATTCTTGTCGTAAAGTCTATAACAGAATGTAACTTATAAGTGTTTAATAATACATCTAATTTCAATGTCTGGGAACTGGGAACAAGATAGTTAATGTTAAAAGTCTACACATACTACTATTTCAATATGAGGTTTGTAGATTTGTGATAAAACTTTTTCCAGTTGCAGTAAAAAAATTGGAAAACTACCTTAAGGAGCTCTATAAATAGCTAGTACTATGTAGGTTTTGCAATTGCCTAGTTTAATTTTAACAGCACAACCTTTGAAGTCCTTATTTATACAAAATATGTCTATGTTAAGCAAAATTGTACTGAACATAATTGTTAATAAAAATTGTTTACACCACCTTTTTCCAGGGTTTTTTTTATTTGATAGTCTAAAAATAATTTTTATAAAGAGGGTTTTTGAAAATACTGTGTACTCATTGTCTGCAATAGTTTTTTTTTTTTCGTGCAGACAGAGCAAAGTTTGACATTTAAGTCTAATTATTTCCTCCTAACACACTACACTGAAGTAGCTGAGGCAGGTACAAATCTTTATTAAAGGTCGTGAATAGTAAATAACTAAACTGTCGGGCCAATATACGTAGAAACAAAGTTATGTACTGAATACACCTTACCATGAAAACTAATACTTTACGAGAAAGTAACAGTTCCAGAGACAATGGACGAGTGATTTTGGTCAGCGCTCAACATCCAGGTCTTTTAGCGCTGGCGAGGGGTGATACGAGGTGAGTATGGAGCAGCGCCGGAATGAAGGGTGAGGGGAAACTGGAGATCCCCGAGAAAACCTGCCGACCAGCAGCATCGTCCGGCACGATTCCCAAATGCGAAAATTCGGGACCGACCTCGCTGGGAATCTAACCAGGATCACCCTGGTGGGAGGCGAACGGCCGGACCATTCTCTTGCAACTTCAGGTTGGAACAAAGTTAATAATCAGTTTAATACCATTAAAACTATACCAGTATTTGTGTAAATATACTAACTAGAGACGTTGGTATATTGCGTAATTTTTTTTATCAACATACACTTGAAAACACTACAGGAGTGACTCAATCAGGCTCCTCAAGTGTTTTAATACACATTATTTACTACAAGGAAACTCAATAAAATTTAGAGCACAAGCCAGAAAATTTTAATTCTTTGGTAGACTAAATTAAAAATTACTTTTAGTGTGGGTCAACTAAATAGTTTTGATCAAACTAGAAGGGGATTACTCACCCGGAGCTGTGGTGGAGGTCCTAGGACTGAAGCGAGGTAGATATTAGGGAGACTTCCACGTACTCTCGTGTGATATTTCACCTCTACCTGCAATCAGGCTTCCCACAAGAGACTTCTACATCGCTACTATAAAACAAAAAAAGCAATCTTAGTGTAACATACTAATTAATGAAAAACTTTTGTATGCAAGAAACTTTACTTCCTACGGGTGCATTAACTTAATAGCATTTTATAGAAAGGTTACCAGTATATTTGGATGAATCTGTACAAATTTTTTTCGGTTACATATTACACACACTATGCATAACAAATACTTTGCTGGCAGAAGTCTTACAGTATCTTATCTCAAATAACTAGCACACACTATGCATAGCAAATATTTTGCTGACAAAAACTTACAGTATCTTATCTCAAATAACATAAGTTCATCTTCGTTTATGTAAGAGTGATTCAAACTATAGTGGATTGCTAATTGTCTAACATATTTATGTATGGTAAACTTAAAATTGCACTTAGTTTATTAAAACTATTATGCTTCTGCCTTTAATACTTAATGCATTTGAAAAATCTAACTGTCTTGGATGGAGAACGCGCAGTCACAATTTTACAATCCTATAATTTTGCAATGGAAATCAAATTTGAGTCAATTTGGAGAATATTAGATACATTTACAGCTCATGTCGCTAATTAGTCATTCTCATTAATTTTAGAATAAAACCATTTGATATTTCCAAAATAATTTTATAAAGAGAGGTTTTGAAAATTCCGTTCAGTCATTGTCTGCAATAAAGTTTTTTTTTTTCTTTTTCGTGCAGACAGAGCAAAGTTTGAAATTTAAGTCTAATTATTTCCGCCTAACACACTACATTGAAGTAGCCGAGGCAGGTACAAGTCTTTATTAAAAGTCGTGAATAGTAAATAACTAAACACTCGGGCCAATCTATGTAGAAACAAAGTTATGTACTGAAGTGAATACACCTTACTACAGGGGCGTCATTTGGGGCTACGGGAGGGGGGGGGCGAATGACCCCCCCCCCCCCCCGTGGATTTGGAATTTTTGTGTATAAATATATTTTTTGTATTTTTAAATGTAAATAATGCTAACTTAAGGATATAAAACTGAAGTTTTATTATTCAAGTATCTAATTTATACATGCTTAATTAATAAAAAAGATGCTACAAGGTCGCTGTCGTCAGAAAACAAAATCTTGCCCCCCCCCCCCCTGGAAAAACCTGAAATGACACCCCTGCCTTACTATCAAAACTAATACTTAATGAGAAAAAACAGTTCCAGAGACAATGAATGAGTGATTTTGTTTAGCTCTTAACATAGAGGTCTTTAGCGCTGGTGAGGGGTGACATGAGGTGAGTATGGAGCAATGCCGGAATGAAGGGTCAGAGGAAACTGGAGATCCCAGAGAAAACCTGCCGACCAGCAGTATCGTCCGGAAAGATTCCCACATGCGAAAATTCGGGGACCGAACCCGCTGGGAATCTAACCTGGATCGCCCTGGTTGGAGGCGAACGGTCTCACCATTCTCTTGCAACTTGTGACGATTCACACGTTGGGCAGACAAAAATGTAGCCTGTCACCTACTACTGCTACACGTCCACGACTAGCTCAGCGACATCAACACAAAGGGCATGGGTTCTCACAACGTAGCACGAGATAAAGAATAAATCCGCAGAACTTTCACAAAATTTTTTGGGTTTATTAAATGAAACTACGTTCCAAATGTATACATTGCTTAAACTCCGACTGCAGGGAGGCACCCTTTTGAGCGAACCAAAGAAAAAGTTACATTTAACAAACTGTACCGGTGATCACCGAGAATTTATCAGTTCCTGATAAATGAAAAACCCCAACTTGACAAATTATTTACGAAATAAATAAGTACTAGTTCCTCAGAACCCTATCGGATCTGCCTCCATCGTCACTCCTCCCCCTTTTCTATTCCACTCTCGCACAACCGGCTCTGCTGCAATCTTGAACAAGACCTAGCTGCCCTACGCGTTCGCGCGTAAACTACCAGCGTTGCCATTCAGTGGTGCCGCCCCGCGGCCATTACAGAAAACAACTTACAATATTACGTTTTTACATAATTAAAAGAACATTTTGAACTCGTCAAATTTCCACATAATTACAAACATTACCATTTTAATTTCCAAATCAATTATATACAAATATATTTAGTATTAACCTTGCTGTTAGGTGAAAGAAACATTAATTAAAATTTGACGCGGCCAATCAGCAACAGTCCGTGATCTTATTGGTTGCAACGAAATATGGCGGTAAATTCTTAACGTTCGTGTTTACAAGCCGGTTTTGCAATGAAATATAGTAACTTTTCCTGGAAACACTAAATTTAGATTGATATATCTGTCCTTTTCACACTCCAAGCTCAAATAAATTTACCAGATATTAACAATTGTAGCGAACCCATCACACACAAATACTTAATAGTAGTAATAATAGTATGATTTACTTACCGTGTGTATAGAGTACTGTCCTGAAGAAATATATTTATTAAAGCGATTAAGTTTCAAGCTAGTGTAGGTGTGTAGGTAGTGACACCTGAATATCCACATCAATAGAACACAGACAATTCAAACACAATTATGATCTTAGAAACGATGTAATTTACTATTAGAAAAGGTTTGATAGCATGAGAGGAAACTGACTGAAATTTAAAATTAAAACATAGCATTCAAAATCACACAGTTTTGAAATCGTGTTCTGAAGTTAAAATGATTAGTTACCAATCAAATAGTAGCACTCCAAATGATTAAAAATTATCCTCAGGGTATAAATATCAGTTCAACTTAAATGTCTCAAATAATTACTTGGCTGCTCAAATATAAAGACTAATTCTCCCAGGACTTCTGGGTAAAGGTATATAGTTACTCTTTTAAAAAAACGTCCTATCAAGAAATAAACAGTTTAAGTTCTGGAAAAGCTCAACTTAATCATCCTTATAACACTAACAATCCTTTGAAAATAGTTTGAAACCAAATTACTTGCAGTAATATAGGAAATTTTGGGTGACAAAGAAATGTTCTAATTTTCACTTAGCTAGTCAAAATGGCTTATAACGGCGTCCTCTTCTTTCTTGATGTTCACTATTAAATTACTATTGTAACTCCTATCGCTCGACCCTCTTCTTTCATGATCGGCGAACCTACAATAATTACTAGCTTTTGGTGGCATTATCTCAAAACCTATACTTAGGATGGGCCCAAATTTAAACGATTATTTTAGGGCGTAAAATTAACCCGTCACCATTAGTTCGAAGAAGCCACCAAAAAGTCCCTTCTTCTACGACCGAGGCCTGAAGCATATATACAATCAAGGACTACAAATTCATAATCTCCAATCCTTAATTAAAATAGTGAAAACGTGTTATGTATCGCAGGTAAACAAAAATATAGTGAAATTATTACTCAAAAATTAATAAAATAATAATCAGCAATTAAAAATGATTACATTTACTGTAATTACAACTCTGGATAAAACCATATAATATTAATTAGTGACTCGTTCTCGGCGTAGAATCGCCATGTTGTCATATTAAATCAATTACGTCGGGGCTTTTAAAAATACGGTAAAATATTACAAATACTATTAAAACACATAATATAGCATAAAAATACGTTTTTAGTAGTTAAAATACATTTCTGTGACTGTTAAAATATGTTAAATTTACCGTTAATCCATTTACTATAATATTCATACTGCATATGTCACACAATCATTTAAATTTTAAATAAATATGAACATAATTAAGCAATCTGTCATTCTTACTGTTAAATGAGCAATTTCTAATTAACACTTACTAGTTACTTTTAATGAGAATTAGTTCATAGCTAAAAAATTGATTATTTTAAATACAAATAAATGTCCACTGACGTGCTGGAATTTAACAAATAAATTAAAAACTGTTCTTAACAAAACTCTCAGACGCCATTGTTAGAATGACCATGAGGCCTACATTATAAATGACAAACTTAAATTGAAACATATATATTGTAAAATAAACATGTAAAAATTAATCTGGGGTAAGGGCCTGGGCTACGCTACAAACTTCAGGTTGGAACAAAGTTAATAATCAGTTTAATACCATTAAAACTATACCAGTATTTGTGTAAATATACTAACTAGAGACGTTGGTATATTGCGTAATTTTTTTTATCAACATACACTTGAAAACACTACAGGAGTGACTCAATCAGGCTCCTCAAGTGTTTTAATACATATTATTTACTACAAGGAAACTCAGTAAAATTTAGAGCACAAGCCAGAAAATTTTAATTCTTTGGTAGACTAAATTAAAAATTACTTTTAGTGTAGGCCAACTAAATAGTTCTGATCAAACTAGAAGGGGATTACTGACCCGGAGCTGTGGTGGAGGTCCTAGGACTGAAGCGAGGTAGATATTAGGGGAGACTTCCACGTACTCTCGTGTGATATTTCACCTCTGCTTGCAACCAGGCTTCCCACAAGAGACTTTTACATCGCTACTGTAAAACAAAAAAGCAAACTTAGGGTAACATACTAATTAATGAAAAACTTTTGTATGCAAGAAACTTTACCTCCTACAGGTGCATTGACTAACAGCATTTTATAGAAAGGTTACCAGTAAATTTGGATGAATCTGTACAAATTTTTTTAGGTTACATATTACACACACTACGCATAGCAAATATTTTGCTGGCAGAAGTCTTACAGTATCTTATCTCAAATAACTGAGTTCATCTTTGTTTATGTAACAGCGATTCAACTATTTTGGATTGCTGATTGTCTAACATATTTATGTATGATAAACTTAAAATTGCACTAAGTTTACTAAAACTATTATGATTCTGCCATTACTTTATGCATTTGTAAAATCTAACTGTCTTGGATGGAGAAAGTGCAGTCACAATTTTACAATCCCATAATTTTGCAATGGAAACCAAATTTGACTCAATTTGGGGAATATTAGATACATTTACAGCTCATGTCGCTAATTTGTCGTTCTTATTAATTTTAGAATACAACAATTTGATAGTTCCAAAATAATTTTGTAAAGAGAGGTTTTGAAAGTACCGTTCAGTCATTGTCTGCAATAAAGTTTATTTTTCTTTTTCGTGCAGACAGAGCAAAGTTTGAAATTTAAGTTTAATTATTTTCTCCTAACACACTACACTGAAGTAGCCGAGGCAGGTACAAGTCTTCATTAAAGGTCGTGAATAGTAAATAACTAAACTGTCGGGCCAGTAGAAACAAAGTTATGTACTGAATACACCTTACTATCAAAACTAATACTTTACGAGAAAGTAACAGTTCCAGAGACATTGAATGAGTGATTTTGGTTAGCTCTTAACATAGAGGTCTTTAGTGCTGGTGAGGGGTGACATGAGGTGAGTATGGAGCAGCGCCGGAATGAAAGGTCAGGGGAAACTGGAGATCCCAGAGAAAACCTGCCTATACGAGAAAATTACGCGCGCTAAAGTTTCCCATGTGAGGATTATGTAACCACTACGTACGTCTAGAAGCTATTCCTAGTTACTTTCAGTAAATGCCTATTGACAACATAACCAACATGTGCAGAGGAATGTTAAATCAAATCTACACGCTGCAAGCCGACATCTTTGACGCAAATATGACAATTTAGGGCAAATATTCATTACTTCACTGCAGAAGAAGAAACGAGTTATGGGAAATGGATTAAAAATGAAATGACTATTACAGTTAAAGGAAAAGAAAAACAGTGCATAAAGACAGAAAAAGTTGAAATAAAATGTACCAAAATAGAACCGGTTACTGTTATGAATGATTCTGTAGCAAAATATATGAGACACGTTGCGAACATACGACACCAGTACCAGGCACTAGACTCTGTCAAGAATGATATGAAAGAAAATGACATTCTCATTCATTGTGATTCTTCAGAAAACTACAATTGCAAACATGCAGCAGAAATTTAGTCGGCACATTTTTGTGGCTCCAAACCACAAGTGAGCCTTCACACTGTGGTTGAGTACCGTGTGTGCCCCCGTCTCTGGTTGTAAAACCATTTTCATTCAGTACCCTCTCAGACACAATTCAGCATGACCCAGTAAATATATGTAGCCATCTTACACCAGTTGTTGAAGATGTGAGGCGTGTAATGACTGATTTAAAAACTGTTCATTTCTTAAGTGACGGTCCGACAAATCAGTATCGAAATCGTAAAATGTTTTACTTGATGGGCACCTACTTAATAGAATAATTAGAAGCAGATTGTATTCAGAGGCATTACAGTGAGGCTGGACACGGCAAGGGAGCACCAGATGGAAGTTTTGCTATGTTACGTACATGCGACAAATCTGGAACGATTCTGCCGGGAATCGAGCCTTGATCGCCGTGAAGGAAGGCGAGTTGTCAGACCACTATAATGCCATGGTCGTAGGTACAAGGTACATACAAATACTAATTATTTGGCTATAGTTCAGTTGAAACACAGATATCATCTAAACTTACTGTTGCAAGCCAAGGCCAACAGCACAGCAACATCAGCATGAGTTCACAGGATCGTCTTCGTTTTCGCTTGTCCACGCTTGCTACTATACTAGAGGAATGTAACATAAGCATTGTGTTTAAAGTTTTCAATGGCTGTCGCTTGCATGGCACGAATTCAAAACGGTTGTGTAATTGGAAGAGACAAATAATAAAACGTGGTTATATAGTAGAATCGTATTTCCTCTTTTTGTTTTTGCTCGGTAAGAATCGCCACTCTAAAAATGAAAATTTAATTATTTTAAGAACAAAGCCAACCAAGAATGAAAGGGTTATGTAAGCGTGTACCAACTACTCTGAAATGTGATCTAAGCGCACGGGAATGCATGCACGAAAGCAGGTTGTCTGCAAATACGTGCAGGTCAAGCTGAAATTACGACAGAACATCTTACTTATTACAGGCTACCGTAACGTGACTCGGTATTAAGGCTCGTTCTACAGTGAAACGTAAACGTAAAAAAGCTGATGCGTACTCCGACGAAACGAGTACACGGAGTGAAACACATTTTCTATCCTACAACGCACAAAAACGCATTCGCAAACGTATGGACTTGCAACCTATGAAACGAAAATGAAGTAATGTTTCATGTAAATTTCCGGCATTAGTGGAAAACTAAGTTTACATGTATATATAGTTTAGTACGTTATAAATAGTATTGCAGGGCCTGTACGTGTTTCCTACAGAAATGTTAACAGCAAATAATTAACAGTCAATATTTTACGAATCAAAATGTTTTCTTACTTTGGGTTTTAATTTTTGTATGGTACTTTACGAAAAATGTTCCGTAATATTTAAGTCAAAAATGATAATTGTAAGTACAGTGCACGAAGGTAAATTTAATTGTTAACCGTGACAAATCATCGTGTAAAAGTGTTGTAAACAAAACTGGTGGCAAAAGAGGAAATGCTCGATTGCTATTGACAGGCATAATTTCAGAGTTGACCAACTCTCTTGCGTTTCCGGATGCTTGTCCGTGTCCGCTTACGTCCCGTTGTAGACCACAATAGGAGTGTCTTGCGTTTGCGTACTGCTGATACGTATGCGCTTGCGTGTCACTGTAGAACAGGCTTAAGAGGCCGTGTCAGTGTTTCAGGCGCATGTATGCAACCCGCATTAACTCCATATAAATCAAGGCTAATATTACTATCGCTATAGTAATAAGAGTATTACACATATCAACATTATTTTCACGCTTTATCAAAAACACAGTCGTTCTTATTTTCTCTGCGTTCTGCAAAATCAAGTATAATCAACGGTTTCATTATCAACGTTAATACAAAAATACGTTTTGTAAAATTTGTCGTCAACCATTCTTTAAACTTGACAACGACGAACGTAAAGAAAATAAGAAAGACTGTGTATTTGATAAAACGGGAAGATAATTATGATATGTGTAATACTGTTATTGCAATAGCGATAGTAAAATTAGCCTTGATTTATATGGGGTTAATGCGGGCTGCATACATGCGCCTGAAGCACTGACAGGCCTCTTAAGCGAAATTTCACAAATCGCTGCAACAAATTAACTAATAATGCTTATTTGTAAGAAAAAGTATGAAGAATGGAAGACCGAGGGGAAAATTACTTTTAATAATCGTGGTATTATGCTGAGAAGTACTATACGTGTTAGTAAGACAGTAGTAAAGTAAATTTTTCCTCTTACAAAAACAGTTTTCTTTATTTAGAGCTCAACAGCAAATACTCATACTTAACAGCATGGGTACGTTTTGATTTCGTTCGAGTTTTGCTGTGAAAAATTCGTAACGCGCTATTTCGTGACGAGTCGTGTTTCGAAGCAAGTAATGTCAGGTTCAATACAAAATAAACACAAAGGCCAAATTGTATACAAATACTTGAAATTCTTCCACTCCGGACCAGATATCTTATTTATTTGTATAATTTTATTTCTGGTCTGGACTGAAAGAGTTATATTCTCCCCTACATTTCTGAACTAGAATTGAATAGAAAAATTCGAAAATTATTAACGGTGGACTAGGGACATTTTACCTGTGCCTGGGGACGTTTGTTTTGCCGGTCAAAAGATCAAACGAGAGGTGCGGAGAAGGACAAAAGGCATCGGACAGGAAGCGGTAATGCACGTGTTGAAAGTTTGACAGGCCGGATGTGTTAGTCTTGCAGTCTCGCTGTGCGGCGGTGCGGACAGAAGGCCTCTTGTTAGGGGTGCTAGGAGTGGGGGGAAAGTATTGGGTGGAAGGGGGAAGGGGCAGAAACTGTTACTAGGGAATCCCCAGCCGCTACGTGGGTGGGAAGCGATAGTCACAGCTAAGGACACACTAGCAGCTGCCAACAAGAATTTATTGCGATCAGTTCAGTTGTGTGGTGCGATGTCGCAGAAAAGAAAGGCTTATTCGGTGAAAGACAAGTTAAACATTATCGACATAACATAAACTACAGTAGTTTAACAGTTAAACTGGAGTACTGTATTACAGTCAGCCCGCCTTATCCGCAGACGTCGTATCCGTGGTTTTCACCAACCACGGTTGGAAAACGAGGGGAAAAAACGTAAAATATAAACATGATATTCTTCGAATTCGTATTTTTTGCGCGCGCATAGTTTGCCGTACGAACTACTAGCGCGCCACTCGTGCACGAGAGAGCAACTAGTTTCGTGTTGTCGTCAGCCACTGTTATCTACTCCGTTGTTACGCAATGTGCTTGGCGCGCGCGGAATGTTTGTTTATCAGCGGTCAGCGGATGATACGGGCGTCGGTACTTCACTTGCATAGATCTTATCGCTTGCCGCACCAGGGGCGTCATTTCAGGTTTTTCCAGGGGGGGGGCAAGATTTTGTTTTCTGACGACAGTGACCTTGTTGCATCTTTTTTATTAATTAAGCATGTATAAATTAGATACTTTTATAATAAAACTTCAGTTTTATGTCCTTAAGTTAGCATTATTTACATTTAAAAATACAAAAAATATATTTATACACATAAAATTCCAAATCCAGGGGGGGGGGCATTTCCCCCCCCCTGTAGCCCCAAATGACGCCCCTGTGCCGCACGCTTCCCAAACCAAATGATTTGATATCTCCCGCGGGCTCCGTCGCCTGCTCGCAAACTGCTTCCCCGCAGAACACGCGCTTGTATTTAATTGAAACAGGAATTTGCAATAGGTACCAAGTCCACTTTTTGAGAAAATTCAGTTTGTACGAGCTTTCGACTCTCCAAAGCATTATCTTGGCTTTCAGCAACAAAATAAACTAAGTCCTATACCGGAGACGGCCAACCCTATTCCCGCGGGCCAATCACTGGCCCGCCATGGTATTTTGAATGGCCCGCTGAGGGCTGAAGCATTTGCCCTGTATTTTAAAATTATTTGCCAAACAGCCAAAAATAATAATTTCATAATCGGCAGTGTACTGTACCTTTCCTAAATAATATGAAGAGCCTTAAGAGTATAATGAACATTTGAGAAAATGTGACTATACTACCTTCAACAAAGCCTGGTTCTGTCTGGCGACTTTGCGTTGCATATTAATTTTAAATGAACTGACATATGACCAGGGCGGAGTTTGTGCGCTAACGAACGAGCTAAAGTTCATATTTTGAGCACACGAAGAGTAGTCAATATTAAGTTTTCTACAGTGGCCCGTGACATTATTTGAATCAACTTTTTTGGCCATAGCTCTAAAAAGATTGGCTGCCCCTGACCTATACAATAAATACGCTAAACGGACTAGTAAATATATGTGGAACTTGCAAAAGGTACCAAGTCTCTTTTGTTAATGACAAATGATATGGACATTACCAGGGCATTGTGATTCTCTACTTTAAACAGTGCTGTTACTACCAGTTCGTATACAAATCTGATTTGAAAAGAGTTGTCGAAGTACATGAACAGCTTCATACCTTTAATGTTCAGCTTTCAGAACAGTTGAGACCCGTCGTAATGCTTACTGTAATGGAACTGTACCAATTAAAAATTAGTAACTTGAACACATTCGCGGTATGCGAAGAGGTCACATTCTACAACACACTACATTGGCTGCTTACCAAAAAAATAGACATGTCCATGAATGTGCCAACAGTGCATTATTTTGTTTGTGACTTACATTACTGTCTTTGAAGAATCTGTTTCCATGTTGTGCAGTAGTTTTTTTTTTTTTTACTAGTATATACCAAGGTTCCAATTAGTATATATACCAGGAATATTACGCTTTCTCTGATAGTGTAATATATAACATTGCTTTATGGGTATAAAGTACCAGGTGGTGGTGTGTTTGCAAAATACGTTTCCATGTATCATTTTATTAGTTATTTGCCAACCAAAGAGAATATCGCAAAATTCTTACTTTGACAGACAAAATTAAAAAGCTACATTTAATCAAAGACATATCTGTTGCAACTGGCCGCAGGTACGGGGGAAAAAACGAGTGTGCCATTCATACGTCTCGAAATAAAGCACAAATAGGATCGAATGTTATTACTGCACCGAAAACGGCCAAAAAATCGAGCTAAGTTAATTTAATTGCAATCAGTGTCACTGTACTAAAACGGAAACCGCTAAAACTTCATCCATGTTTACCAGGGGAGTTAAATATTTCAGTGACATGCGTGAAAAAAAAAACCGCGCCAAGTCTATTTTAGTATAATCAGTGATGCCGTATTAAAAACTAAACTGCTAACATCGTTTAATATTTTATGTTTATGATCCGATTCTTTTCTGTAATTGATATGCACGTCATACAAGCAAGAAATATTTAGAGGCAAATGCAAAATATTCACGCCCATGTAGTCGTAATTGTGCTTGTTCCACTGTTGTTTTATGTAGTTGTCTAAGATAAAGTACGCATTACATGCGAGAAATAGTGTTATCAGATGCCAGTGGCGGTTCCAGGTTGAGTAAACAGGAGGGGCCTAGTATATTTTTCTGCCTCAACTATAAGCTATAACCCACTTTAATAATAATAATAATAATAATAATAATAATAATAATAATAATAATAATAATACGACTTTATTAATGGCGCAGTTAAGGCGATGTCGCCTTGTCTTACACTGGACCATAAAAATTTCAGTCTACAGTTTACAATTATTTAAAGACATTTCAAACTTAAGTCTAAGGTAATAGGCCTACTAAAATTAAAAATCAATAATGAATAGCGATGTATCATGAGAGAATTAAAACAGCATGATAATTATATTACAATTTAAACTGCATAAGAATAAAGACATCGAATGTACTAATACAAACTATATTAACATAGTTCAATGGAGAGAAAAAAAATTGTATAATAAAAACAACCCGAACTATAAAACTGAAAATAACACGATAATTTAAGCCAATGACGCGATGCAGACACAGTATAAGATTCAGCAAAGAATTTTGTTTTGTGACGCGGAATCAAATGCTTGTTGCAATTTTTTGATCTGGTGTTGACATCGTGCAAGGAATGTAAGTAAGAAAAGCGGTCAGATAGATAGTGCGGTGTACAGGTGTTAAGAATTTTGTGCAGTAACGTTAGAGAGTGAAGAGATCGTCTTTCATTAAGTTTCAGCCAGGAGGGTGGGGGGGTCCTCCCCCGGAAAAATTTGGATTTCAAGATGCAAAATGGTGCTTTTCAATCATTTTTCGTGCCTCAGAGCACAATATATCACTGACTGAAAATATATTTTGTGAGGAAAGTGGGCTGTGTGAACAATTTCACAATAACATCATAAAATATTTTTGAATATCAGAAGGAAATCGTAAGTTGCACAGTACTTTCATTTACGAGTGGTCGATTGAGAGAGGGACACAAATTCTTGAAGGACATTACTACTATTTAGCCACCTGCAGCTAGCGGTGCAAGATGACAAGCTGCAGCAACTTTATATTATCACTTGGAATTTTTTTTTTTAATAGCTGAAAGATATTATCTCATAGAGATGGCTATGATAAGTTACAGGAGAAGAGCGACATTATTCCCGAGCTAGTAATTTTAGACATAATATTGAGTAACTATATGTATTCCAAATAATCCAGTACTTGTGTCTATGGGTGGGGGTGGTAGAGTTTTGTTACAAGATATTTTTAAATGTTGTTGTGTGCACACTGCAAGGTAATAAATTTATGTCAAACAATATTATCATATTCTTCAGGTCGGAAGGGGAATCCCATGTTATGACACACTCTCATTCTTGCAGAAAGCTTCTCCTTTTTACAGGCGTCATGTGGTGTAAGCTGCAAGTTACAATAGTCAGTATTAAAACATTGAAATAATATTTTTTCTTTTTATTTCAACCAGAAAATCCCGCCCTTCAGAACAAACAAGGAGGGCCATGGCCCCTATCAATGCTTGTGGAGACATACTGTCTGCCCATCCCTGGGCAGAGCGTAGGGTGGGTAGGTGGAGAGATAGCGCGGCAGATCACGCCCGTGCTGCGTTGCAACGTCAGCAGTAGCCGACCACCTGGCGCGCGTGCGCTGTTGTCAAGTCACCGCGACCGCTCGCAGTGTGGCTGCCGCTGTATAACTTGCGCCGCAGTGCACACGCTGCGTGAGCGTGTTATTTTCATGATATTTAAGTGTTGTGGGACACTTTACGAACGTATTAAATATCTCTACCTCGCACAAATATAGTAGCATTGAGATTAGGGGTTAAACTTTTTTTTATTAATTGTATGTACTGTTTTATGTATGTTATTATGGCATCTTGAATATACGCGGTTTTCGTTATCAGCGGATTTCGTGGCACGAAATACCGCGGATAAGGCGGGCCGGATTATAAAGGATGAAAATTTAACGTGATACGGTTATTGATTTTTTTTTTTTTTTTTTTTTTTTTTTTTTTTTTTTTTTTTTTTTTTTTTTTTTTTTTTTTTTTTTTGTGTTCTTTCTGGTCTATCTCGCGCGAGTTAGATGTAACATGTAAGTCTCCCGACATGAGCGCTTTATCGAGCTTCTACTGTATTTCCAAACCGAGAGTAGGAAGTATCAGCCTGAATAACCTAGCCATTTTCTGTCTGTAACCATGCAACTTCGATTATGAATAAGTATAAAAGCTTGGTTCGTTCATAAACGCAAATTCCTAGCTCGCTGCAACGAAGCTGAACAGCCACTAAGATGTGTGGCCATGATCTTTAATTTATTTCAAACAATTGCTAATAACTCCAATATTTTTTACCAAATGCTTTGGAAAAATTTGAGACTGTGTACAGTCATACTATACACAATTTTGCTAGAGAGTTTTTTTTAATAATGTACCGTTTGCTAGCAAAAGTACATTTGGCTTCATTTTGGCTTATTTTGACAACAAAATACGTGATATTTCAGAGGCAAAAATTTACAAATCCGTTTGGTGTACTGCAACAGAAAAATTCATGTACGAACTATGATATATAAGTGTCAAAACTGCCTGAAATAATTTGTGATACAGGCTATGTATTAATTTGCGTTAAAAAATTTGTTTTGAAACCACTGAAAAACTAAATAGCGAGGCCGTAAATATAGGTTCTAAGCGTTTATAGTAAATATTATTTAATCATCTGACAACAACATGACAATCACATTATGTAAGGATCAGTGTCGCAACCATACTGTATATATTATAGGCTTACCAATTTTTCTTGTGTGCTGTATTATTTGACCTTGAAAGTTATAACTACGGTTCGCGATGGTCGAGAAGGCAGATCTCCCATCTGGGAGACTTGGGCTCGATCCGCGGTGGGACCGGCCCCGGATTATTAGCGTGTGTGAAACATGGCGGGCGTTGCCGTCGGCCGGCGAGTTTTCTCCCGCTCTTTCATTCCGTCACTGCTCGACACTCGCCTCACCTCACCTCATCCATTCCTCGGGCCAGAGGGCGACAGACGTATCCAGGGGCGGATCCAGAATGGAATTGAGGGAGGTGGGATATATTTTTGCTAGCACCGATTGGCCGATTTAAAGCGGGGGGTCTGGGGGCCCACCCGCGGAAAAATTTTGATTTTAAGATGCAAATTGGTGCACTTTGAGAAGATTTTGAACGTTAATACTCAACACACAACAGACACAAATTGGAACATTTCAAAGAGTTTACAGTCAGTTTCTTAGAATATATTGCAAAGTTCATAACACCTACTGCATTTCCAATAGTTTGAATAAAAAGTAT
The DNA here is from genome assembly GCA_003012365.1 of Medauroidea extradentata. Taxonomy (NCBI): domain Eukaryota; kingdom Metazoa; phylum Arthropoda; class Insecta; order Phasmatodea; family Phasmatidae; genus Medauroidea; species Medauroidea extradentata. The sequence continues at coordinate 5,118 of PNEQ01082382.1, read as the reverse complement.
AACATTCCTAAAACAAGGTTGGGCTCTTGGGGGATGGGGGAATTTCCAATCTCCCCCCCCCCCTTCTTCCATCCGCCACCGGCCCAACCTTCACCCCGGCCTTCTCTCATACACAGTATGACCTTGATAGACGACGGGAAACACGTAATGGATTTTCATTTTCTTTTCAATAATAATAACAGTTTTAACGAAATAAACTGAATCCTAACAGTTACCAAACAAGTCAGGCACTCCGGCGTTTACTCGTCCAGGGACCCACACCGGAAGTGCATTCCATTTTAAGATCAAGTCCACCTCTAACTGATATTTATTTGTCCGATTTTTATTTTAATGTTAAGATGAAAGGAAATGTGACTGAAACAGTCTTAAACTGATCCTCATGACTTGAACATTTAACTCCAATCTTAATTACAGTTAAGAATTTTTTAAGTCTAGTTCACACTAACATTACGTCAAATTTAATATTTAAATTTCCATTTTATTTCCAGTTCAGCGTAAAACGAAATGTTATAATGCTCCTTTCTTATCTGGTCTTGATTATTTCCGTGTTTGGTTCCAATTCGGCTTATTCTTCCTTATAGTTCATCCATTGTTAACCGCAACTTAAAATAACTATTCAACGCCCAATCATAACGCGGAACGTCACTACTCGGTTGCCAAATTTACATTAACCAGCACTTAGTTAATAATTACATTCTTAAATGGGAGAACTGGTTTTAGAAACGCTATTGTTTTAACCAGTAATTAAAAATTTCGTTTATGTTTATCGTAATGGTCAGATAACCAAAATATTTCAAGCAGGTATATTGAAACAGGTCCTGAACTATTTCGGTCTGAACATGTTTTATTTATTTTTTTTTTTTTTTTGTGGACTGGAAATAATTACTTTCTCATTTCATTCTAGTTTGACTTATTTATCCTAGGTAAACAGTTCCAGTCCATTTTTAAATTACGATTAGAATGGAAATAAACGTGTTCGATTTCATCTGTAGTTCCGTGCGTAAAGGGCTCTTTAAGGTTCTCTTCTGTCGGCTACAGTAATTAGTTTTTGTTTACACCATTCCAGTTCATGTTTATTTAGCCGAGGTTTATAGTTCATATTTACATTTCCTAAGTTCGGTCCGGACTGAGATTAACGAGAGCGATTTCATTTACAGCTAAGCGAAAATGTTCATGTGTTAAATATCACTCGTGAACAGGAAACTATTACCTGCCTATTTCATTCCAGTCAGACTACTTTATAGGAAGTATACAAGTTCAAACTTATGTTCAGTTTCTGCCAGAAACGGGATTAAGGAATTTACGAATTTGTTATTCGCAGTTCTGCGAAGCGGAAATGAATTAGAGTAGTTTGTCTGACAATATTACACAACCCTTTATTATTGGATGGCTTGTTTGTTATAAGATCGATAATTTCTTTTCCACACTATGAGTCTCACCCAGAATAAAAACAAAAATAATATTTAACTTTTTCTAAAACCACATATTGTTACTAGCTTCTTTTGATTACCCAATTGTTTTGGATTCGTGCAAGATAAACGAGAGCCACTCAAAATTTTAAACTCAATGCCAGATGTAAACTTGCATGCCCATAGGCGTAATTCGGGGGTGGCAAGAGGTGGCAGTTGCCACCCCAAAATTTTGTTAACAGAGAACATAAAATTATTTTTCTTAGCTTAGGAATACAATTTTTCTTGTGCATTTTCCAATACACTGATTTTTTTTTTTTAAATTTAGCTAATTATATAAAATAATAAATACGAAAGGGTATACATAATTTTGAAGAAAGCTGTTCGAGTTCCACCCCTCCTTTTTTTTTCCCCCTTCAAATATTGTATACCTGGTAATCTTTGCCACCCCTATCAAAATGCTCAAATTACGCCCATGTGTATGCCTATGCTACATTCATCTAATACAGTAGCAAGTGTAGGCTAATGAAAACCAAGACGATCTTCTGATTGCTTACTCTGTCATTGACCTTGACTGGTAAACGTTTATTTTACGTCCCATTTGTTGAAGTAAGGTTGTCTGATCTCTGTTCTTCTAAAGTCCACTAATTAGTATTCACGCAACTGTAGCCGCGGTGGTGTAGTGGTCTGACCACTCGCCTCCCATCATGGTGATCCAGGCTTCAATCCCGGCAGGGACATTCCAGATATTACGCATGTGTGTAATGTGGCAGAACTTACATTGGCCAACGGTTTTTCTAGGCGCACTCCCGCTTTCCCCACGCCGTGCATTCCGTCGCTTCTCCGTACTATAGTAAGGTCCCACATTCATTCCATTCCTCAGTGTTAGGTAGAGACGTGTACACTTGTAAAGTCTGTCATATCTGAGATATGATGCCCTGCCTTCTGGTGCCTATTCCATGTGTACACGTATCCCAAGGGAAACTGAAAATAATAATTTACTTGACTACTACTATCGTCGTATCCGAGAGCGGCGATTTAACCAAATGTAGCTACTATAAGGAAACATATTCAAAACTCAGTTCAGTTAACATTAAATTATTTTTAAGAGCTTTCTATTCCGACTTCGCTGTTTATTAATTGTAGATAACCATTTGTTCATTATCTTAATATACAGGATGTTTCTTAAATAGGGGGACAAACTTCACGTGCGTGTTCCTCATGAAAAACTATGACGAAAACATGTTTTGCACTTCTCACCTAAACGCTATATTAATGGAGTAATGGACCTCTGAACATCGAATATTAAGAAAGTATTTTACCAAAATATCGGAAACTAATTGGCATATAAAAACAAAATTTTCAGCATTGCTTAATGCTACTGGGATCTTCAAACCTACAGTAAATGCTGCTTTATACCTTCCACCCTTATGTTAATAGCACGGGTGGCTACCCTCCAATTGCATGCAACTTTTATACCGTCCGGATTTTCGAACATTTGAAAATGGTTTATTGAGTAAAGAGACCTGTTTAGCAAAAAAGGTCCTCTTATCGCAACTGTCTAACATGTAGGCTACAGTTTATGTTCAAAACACACTCTAAGATTCGCGTCGACATACAGGGCCTAGAGCATAGGCAATCCTGCGAACATCCGTGTGAAGTGTTCAGCGTACAGACATTGGTGGACATTCACTCTAAAACAACAAGTGCAATACTGTTAAAGTCGTAGATCAGTGTGTTGCTAGTATTCTGCGTACATATCGTAGCAGTTGTGAACGAAAATGGTAGATCCCAGGCAGCTGAAACATGTGTAGGTAAATGGTATTATTGTGTTCGTGATGCTGATAATAAACAAAACACGAATAACTTCGTGAAGTAGTAATACTTGAAAAAGAAAATTTATAGTTCAGTGTCAGCATTAATGTTTTTTTTTTCTGTAAAGCGTGTCATCTCCCAATAGTCAGGATTTTAAAATACTGATTTACATAAACGTTTAGGATCCCCACACGATGAAGCAATAAATCGAGCACGTTACACCTTGGAAAATGTCGTAGGTCATGTAATTATTTTAATTGGTAATGTGGGTGTAATTGCAAACACAGAAACAGTTCAGTCTTCCTGAAATAAACAGTTTTCGCAAAACTCGGCTTCTGCCAACCTCGGAGCGCGGCGGGAGCAAGGATAGGGTTTTGCATGTTAAACTAAATTCCTTGTAACTCAGTCACCCTTTGAGATATCGCTTTCGGATAGTAACCATTTTCTGCATTGATAAGAGGAGAATACTGCGACGTAAACGAAAATGTGAAAAGAATTTTATGAATACAGAGTTTCGAGTGTTTAATCGGCATGAAAATACTTATTTGCTCATAGTTTTCAGGGTATTGATATAACTTGCTAAAAGATTCCGTAGCAGTGTGGGCCGTATCGTACTGAACAAAAAAGTCAATGGTAGCGTATATGTAGGTTTGAAAGTGACTGAGATATTTAGGAATATAATTTAACCTGTAACGCCCTATCCTTGCTGCCGCCGGATCTCTGAGGTAGGCAGAGTCCTTAAAGAAGTAGCATGCATGCGTAACATACAGAGTGTGTCGAGCCGTGTAGGCTACTTGCAATACACATGCAGAAGTAGTAGTGCGGGTTGCGGTCGTGGGTGAGATGCATTTAAAAAACAAAGTATTACGTGATAGCAACGCTGGCCACTGTACAGTACACAAGTACTGAAATTAAACAAATAAACGGAAAAGTGTTTTTATGACTTTAGAATAACCAACAAGAATAAAGGATTTATTGAAGGAATACTGACAGAATGAATGAATGGATTCTGACGGCTAGTAAAATTTAGGGTTTTGAGAGCGAAATAGGGATGACATGGTGTGAACATGGAGGTGTACTGAGAATGGGGGATAAAAACGATAAAATCCATCAGCCAACGTCATTGTACAGGCACGATTACCACATTTGAAAATTGGTGTGACCCCAGGCGGTAAACAAAACAGTATCGCCTTGTAATGAGACAAGCATCGTGACCAATAGACCGCCATGGCGGTGATAACTGCCATTCTTTGGAGAAACAACACTGATACTGACACTGAACTATTATTGTTTTTTCAAGTATTACCTCACGAAGTTATTCGTGTTTGGTTTATTATCAGCATCACGAACACAATACCATTTACACATGTTTCAACTGCCTGGGGACCTACCATTTTCGTTCACAACTGCTACGATATGTACGTAGAATACTAGCAACACACTGATCTGCGACTTTAACAGTATTGTACTTGTTTTAGGGCCAGTTTCACCAACGAAGTTTAACTTTGCCACAAAGCGAGATTAATAAAACTCGATGAACAGCTAAACCTGAGTTTAAGTTAGAGGTGCGTTCCACCAACAACACAGCGAGTTTAAGTTACCAGAGATGAGTTAAACTTGGCTGCACGATGGGTTGTGTGAGCTGAGTTGCCTTAATTGTGTCGAAAATACCCGAACACTTGTCGGAATTTGCCAAATGTGTGTTTGTGAATGATTTCATTTGGAAACTTTGTTACAACGTTCTTGAGGGGAAGGAGGGAGTGATTGCATCATACTATCTAGGGAGGGGGGGATACAGCTAGGGGGCTAGGTACCCCTGGGTAACTTTGGAGCAAAGCAAGAAAGAAAGACCAGGGGAAGATAATCCAGCAAATATAATTTACATTATTTTATT
>PNEQ01082381.1:17862-40629 GCA_003012365.1 Medauroidea extradentata | reverse complement strand
ACAGGTCGAGTTCGTCATATGTTCTTTCACTAATATTGTATTCAAATAGGAAAATACACGGAACTACGTACAATAAATCGCTACCAACCATACAAGCAGTAAAGTAACTCTTGTTAGTGGTGATGTATATGCAGTAACGGCTAGTGATTTTTTTCAGAGGTTAAATCTTTAGTGCTCACTTTATTCCGAATGGCCTATAAGTGACTTTTACTGTATTTGTACAACACACAACCAAACAAATTAGAAGTGCAAAGTTCTGTGGTATCTTTGTGTGTATCTACTTATAAACCATGGTACTAGGAAAAATACAAGGTGGCGCATGCACATCTTTCCCCCACCACGACCAGCTGTCGGACGCTCATATGATGTCACACGGCATTCACTCCACTACAGCTAGTTTCAGAGAGTACGAAGCTCGCATGTGTTCGCTTTGTATAAACACAAAACAACACATTGTTCAGTCTATGTCTGTAATTAATAATAGTAGAAAGACCATAAATATAAAAGACTTTGAAAACATTACTGAGCATTCTATTTAAAATCAGTAGTAAATTTATTTTGACCAGAATAATGATCAGGTCGTTGGCCCACACAACTATGAAAAGGTTGTCATGGCCCGTAGCTTTCTCGAAAAATAGTAACAGCCTATATATTATGATTTTGATGCGCACCTGGTAGAAGATATTTTAAAAGAAGTACCTAATAGTAAGAGTAGAGGACACCTGTTTCTAAGTTTTAGTAATTTTTAGTGATATGGAGAGCGGTAACAGGACAGTTTGGAAGAAACTAGGCATAACTCCTGAAAAGACGGCATTTGTAAATGTATATGATAATATTTTACCATGTTTTGATCACCCCCCTCTTTTTATCCTAAAGGAGTACGTGCAGCAGTTAACTGATAACTCATTTCATAAATTTAAAATAACAGCTGAACTAATTCAGTGCCACATAGATGTTAGCTGTGCAAAACAATAAAGGAAACCGGTAGTCGTTTAAATACAAAACGTGGATAACTGTATCACTTTAATTCTTAGTGTATCAAACAATCATTTTTACAATTAACATACATTTTGCAGATGCAACTCATATGTATATTTATGTGTAACTGCCACAATGTGTCAAATATTTTTTATAGTTATCTGAAAAGTTTCTGTATGCATTTATTCTACTTTACAGCTATAATATGTACAATATTAACTGCCGTGTCTGAAATATGCAAGGTAACTCTGGAGAATATGCAACACTTAAAAAAATTTTCAAGGCCAGACTTTTTGAATAAATGTACAAAAAATATTAAAATTGGATAATATTTTCACTGGGCATTTGTGTCAGTAACGAGCAATAAGTTTCTTGAAGAGAGATTAAATAATAATCAGCGAAACATAAAAAATCTGTGACTGGCATCTTCCCCCAGCTAGCATTATACCCCGAGTTACCTTAGTAGTTTTGCTATACATTTCCGCTTAGCCGCACCTGCACTTAGCTACATTGTTACGTTTAATTTATACATATGTGCTGGAGTAGGGCGTACTTTAGTAAGAGTTATCGGAATATATTTTACAAATACAAACTTGACAATTGCAAAAGAAAATGAGATGTGACTAAACGGACAGTGTGTGAATATACTAGTTATTGAGTCAGGCACGCACGCAGCGACTGAAATATTCTCTGTGATCTTCCTGCCACCAAAATCATAACGTTCAATGCAATTCATAAAGAAGGCCATACAATTAAAATTTAGAATATCCTCTTCCTTTTGTCTGCTGATACCCCCCGTCTATCTCCAAAAACAGAAAAGTTTGTCGCTTACTGTAATTTACGCTACATTTTTCCATGATCTGGCGTAACACGTTAACATATTTTTTTAAATAACATGCTTTTAAGTTACAGAAATTAGCGTGCATAATTATTAACAGTACAGTTTATAAATATACTGTAAAAATTTTGAAGTCATTTGGATGAGTGGTTTGCGATTAATGCCTAGTTTAGATTCGAAGCTTATTCGCGTATACAGATTTGGCATGCTGGCTTGCTCGGAGTAAATGCCGCGTGACGTAGTGCGCGGTAGAGTTCCAAACCTGTTCTCGTCTCGTGCCCCCGTGGTTATAAACAGCTGTCTCCTTGTCCTTACTGTTGTGGCTGCCCGTAGCCAGGAGGAGATATGTTTGTCCAGGCAACCACATAAAGTATTTAATAGAACTGAAGCAACAGTTAAGAAATTTGTGTTGCAGTGAATGATTGAGGGGCCTGATTCATTATTTATCGCCTTTTGCATGTAATGATGTTCCGGATGCCATGGCCAAGAAACCTAACAGGATGTAGCGTTTGATCATAACAGCCCCGCAACTGCGTCAATACATACCATTACCTATCCCCCACAACCATGTCAGACGTAGGTAACAGCAACTAAAGTTTAAGAACTTGTTCCTGAGTTTTTTTCAGACCGGTGCCAATAAATCAAAAAAATTTTTAACCAAAAGTTTTGGAAAAATTTGAGTCAATGTGCAATCACACGATGCACAATACTGTGGATGCGTTTTTAAAACAATGCACCATTCGGCAGCAAAAAAAATAATTTCCTTCATTTTGGCTTATTTTCACGACGAAAAACGTACTTTGGGTAATGAAATCTAAAAATCCGTTCAGTATAATTCTACAAAAAATTTCAGCTACAAATTATAACATATAAGTGTCAAAACTGTGCAGCGAAATTATGATATGAGTATTAGGTAGCAATAAAAAATACATTTTCGATATCACTGCAAAACTCCGTAACAAGGCCTTAAATTGTTCTGTGTCACACACTGGTCGATACATGAAAGAAAAATCCTTCGATGAAATTAACACTGTGATTGGTTGGATGTCAGCGTAGCACATTCTTGAAATGTTAGATATTGTTGTAAATATGTTATTTTCCTATTTTCATATTATTTTAGATTACTGTCCAATATAAAAAATCACATTCCTGCCACATCTTGAAGTGCTAATTATGACCTGAGAGATGGCATTATTTAGTTCTAAAAAACAATACCCACAACTATTTTTCGTGGCTTTACATTTTGAATTTGGGAAAGGCTGGATATATTTCATCACCCAACGTCCTAACTGCCTCTTGCACCAGTGAAAATAAGTTAGTAGAGTTTAAGTATGTGTCTAAAAATAGAGTTAAGAAGTTACAGCTGCAGGTGTTACAGGTGCAGTCTACATTTTCATGCTTTGCTTCACTTAAGGTACTGATTCGGCAACTGTCATATTTTGTACCTAATGTACATTTTATACTATAAAGTTCAGGTAAATATGTATTCATAACATTTAGAATCTGGATGACATTGCATTTACTGTGTAGTTCAAAAAATCATAGACGTTAGGATGGTGACAAGTGTTTCATCTTTATGAATTTTAAGAAATTTTCCACTAAATTTATTGTATGTATAAGATGTACAGTATGGTTGGATATAATTCTGGTTTAACCTATTTGGTTTTATTACTGTACAGTACAGTAAGGTGCCTAAGTTATGTGAGTGTTATGTTCTTGAGTCCATTACATAACTCTATTTTTATATAAGTTGATTGTATGTACTGTTTTTGAATGTAACTTTAAAAGAAACTAATATTTTCTATTTTCTAAAGTGTAATGTTTAAAAGGCGAATAGTTTGTTTGCAGAACCTGTAGGCAATAAATTGACATACAATGAAAATGAGTACTGTAAACACCCTTGTAGCATGATAGATTTCCAGGTTACAGGCAGCTTACACTGGCCAATTTTAATAAACACGTGCGGGTTCTGGAAATATTAAACTGCTAGTGGTTTAAGTTTCAAGTCTCCGGATGCATTAGATCCAAAAGCAGTGGTACGATCTTTTGCGAATATAAATCCACACATAGATTTTATTTCCCCCTTGAAATGAATGCCTGTTCTGGCATCTACGTTCAAAACTTGATTACGATTATTTTTGCTAGGTGTTAGGAAATATTGCTTGCTGCACCTGTACATTCATTTTCCGCCTCACCTGTGATCTTAATGCTGTGTGGGAAGACATGCACACTTCTTGAATCTTTTAAAACACCCATTACTTGCTTTGAGTCCAAGGCTCCCTGTTTCTTCTATCTGCGCGATAATTATTTTTTAAGCCTAAACGAGAAAGGTTATTAAAAATCTGTACGGCAGTTACGTTAAAAATTGTTTAGACAATTATTTTTATTTTTTTTCAGGACAGTATATTCTATGGTTTTAGCTAATATTTAACTAAAAAAATTGTTTTAAATTGACTTATTACTTGAAACAGTGTGTGTAATTTCTTGTTTTGAAAAACTTTGGCTATTTATTACGACTTTTGGCGTCCCTTTCCTAAGCATATCCTCGTGATATTTATTGTCTGGTTTCATCTTTCATTCTTACGCTTCAATAACATTGTATTGATGAACAAACAGTATCTGTAGAAACAATACTGTGGTCGTACACCCTATTGACTCTCCGGTTCACGCGAGATTAGAAATGATACTGCTGTCTGCTGCTGCTAACTGCTGTGATCAACAAAATGTAGAGAAGAGATGGAGAGAGACGGCGAGCATCACGCATGTGCCACACTAGCTGTTTTGTTATCAGCCGCATTATCGCATCGTAAATCTTACGTAGCTGTGAATTTATGCAAGATGCACCTTAACATAACTCGGGGCCTACCTTCATATAATTTTTTCGTGTATAGTAAGAGATACTCCACATTAAAAAATGCTGCAGTTATGTAACACAAATGTTTACAACTTACTAGTACCAAAAATATTCTTAATTCACAGCCAGCCAGTTGACTTGCAGCTTTCTTTTAAAACAAAATTTTTCTGTAAAAAGATAAACAAATCGGTTGTGACAAAATGATAACAATTGTAATAAAGCAATGTGCTTTGTTAACTTTGGGTAAGGCATAGTCACAGCTGTTTATAAATCACCATGGCGTGGATATCTTTATGGGCTATCCTATAAATAATTAAATAAACTTGAGTACAGTACATGGACAAATTTGGATATCTACCGGGTATGTTAATAAGTTATGTAGGACCAGTTGGATATGATCCCCTAATTTTTCATGCTGTACTGGGATGTATAGGTAGTTCTCAATAAAGTTAATACATATTTTTGAAAGTCCTGTTTAAATTAATTTTTTTCTGAAAGTTTTTATGTATAATGTAAATTCATGTATGCATTACCATGTGTTATTATTTACAAATGCCTGTATAATGTTTCCATATATGTTTCATTGTTCAAAAAACTTAAGGTATTATTATTTTTACTCATTAAATACATGAATAATGAACAAGAGGTATTGTACTAGTAAGATATTTAAGGTACCTGTACTTAGAAATAGTGTATACACATTTGAGGTTCTTCATGGATGTCTAAAGTTTATTGTTCATGGAAAATTGCGAAAATGGGTGTTTTTTGGTCCTTTTTAGGTACAAAAATTTTTGCACAGAATCTTTTAAAAGGTACGTATAGGCATGTAGAATACACCTTTATGTAGTAATCTTCACCAGTTTTAAATTTCCATGTTTGACGTGTGGGAACAGCCGAGCAATAAGAGCCAGAGCACCACGTTCTTAAGAGAAGCAAATTGCCTCTATTCACAGTGCATCACAGTGGCATGCTAGGTTTTTGTTTTAGTCTTTTAGCTATGGGATTTTAAGCTGTGACCTTACAATTTTATTTTTTCTTTAGTATGAAGTAAAAGCCAACGCATGCCTTTCGCTTTGCACATTACGAATTCTGGTGGTATTTTTGGAGTTTACAGCAGTGTGTTTAGCCATTTTGAAAGACCCAAAATGATGTTTATAACAAGTGTGCTGAATCTCTAAAAACACACAGAAGCATAATTTCAATTGTGTGTTCTTTTCATAAATAATCACAATAGTTATATGTTAAGCAGTTTTGCTGAAACTAAAAATAAACATTTTAAAAATTCAATAAATTTTTAAAAAATACAAATAATTTTTATTCTTTAATTTTATGAGCATGTCATTGTAGCCTGCAATGTCTTTATCCACTGTGATTTTTTTGAGTTTGGTATATCCGTTGGTTTTAGTGTGGTCGTTAAAACGGAAACTTGCAAAATATGACTTTAACAAGCCATTACGCGAAAACTGTCGGAGATAAAAAAAATTTCATAAGAGCCAAATTTAGTCACATTTTGTGTCTAAAATACGAAAAAAAATATCTGGTACAAATACAAAATAAAATAATGATGACGAAAATTGTGGTAGACCGCGCCCTTAAGTAGCTAGAATATTGTCTGTTCTTTGTGTTGTAGAGGGCGAAATCTGTTATATACCAGCTGCCTGGCTGTGGCTTCGCCAGCTGTTCTTTTAAAAATTATCAACATTATTCTAATTTGCGTTCAGTCCCTGGCAGAGTCAACCATATTTTCACATGTGATAATTGTGCCTGTACAATGCCACACTTCGGTTACTTTCCTCAGGAATCTCCTATTTTCCCGGCCTTTCATTCCAGACGCTGCTCCATATCCGCCTCATGTCACCTCTCACTGCCTCTCAAAACCTTGGCTCTTAAAAGCAATCCAAAACTCTCAGCTAAACTGTCTGCTGTTCTTTTTAACATTTAACAACATTGTTGTACACTTCAATTAATTCTTCTGCCAGCTGCCACTAATATGTTCCTATATAATGGCATAGAGCAGTTCCCAGTCGCCGTTCCTTGCACGGGATTCGAAATCTAAACCTCCTACTAACGTCCCAAACAGCTACATCAAGATAGGTCATCAGAATTGTTAAAAAACAAATTGTGTATTTACAGACCTGTGCCCAACAAGAGATACGTATCAACAGGATGACAAAAAGTAACAACTTTAAAATTATTTATCTGTAGTCATACTGTATCTGCTTTTTGGGATTTGTGTAACATTTTACATAATTTCACACCCTAAAACTGTTGAATTTTAAAAAATCATTAAATAGTTTATTGGGTATTCACGTAAGTTTCATTCCTATTGTAATGGCACGTTGGGAGATCTCTTTACATAAGATCACCATCAAATTGTCAAAGTTAGGCCCCAGGGTCACTCGCGGCTGGCATGAGGGGTTCTATTTCAGGGTTTGCAGCAGTGTTCATGGGTGTTGTGGGCACGTGGATGGAATGAGACCAGACTTCCAAATAAAATATAGTTTACGTAAGATCTCAGCAGTTACACTTGGCCAACGTCCATACTAAAATGGCCCCTATTAAGTTATGGTTCACCCCGTGTCCTCGGAAAATAGATTCCGTTTCACACACCAAGCCTCGTGCTCGAAGAAAGGAACGTCCTCTACCCTGCAGAAATCAGTGACTGTTCCCTCGTCAAAATCTTACGTCCGAGTCTCTGGGAAGCGGCGACAGCTTCCTCACCTCTTGAAGAACACACGCAAAAATGGCCGAGTCAGTAATGGCTGCCACACCAAGCCTTCGCAGCACTGCCAAATGTACGCGAGCCGCGAGGATCTCTTTTCAACAAGAAAATAATTTAAACCTACCTGCTACACACTGCTCCGAATTTAAAATTGCCAGTTCAGAACATCAAAACACCTATTGATTACATTTCAGAACCACCAATATAGGGCAATTGAGATCGAAAATCTTTTAAATGGAGGGCGTCGTCTACAGAAGGACATGTAAACACCAAAATGGCCATTACTATCTAAAAGTTATAAAACAAAAACTACAGTAAACAATGTTGATCCCAAAAACACCTAGCTTAGCTCTCGGACGATGCCCAGGCAATCAGCCCTTCCTTACATGAATGCCAAAAAAGAAAACCAAGAATTAAATGCTCAAACGTGATTAACCCTGTTTGAACAATATATCCAATAAGCGAAGTTCATTCAAATACAATTGATATGTAAATTGTTATTAAGGCCTAGGTAAGCCGGGCATTCACCTACAGAAACTCAAACCCTCACTTGAATTAATTACGTTACCTAGCAGAGAGAGTTGTGTAGGCACCCTAAAGTATTCTAGAAACCATATACTTACATAAATCTTCAAACAATAAAAAAAAACTTTTAAATAGATGACCAGGTGGTAGGGTATACTTTACTATTCAGAAATCAAATTTGTTATCTCAACACGTCTACGAGTTACAGAAGATAAAAAAGGGGAGGGGTTGGGCTCCGTGCATAATTTTCATCGTTTTAATCATTTTTATATCTATACGATATGTCATTTGCTTCATAGACTACATTGTGTCTATTTTTTTGCAATAATGAAAATTTTATAGATTTCATTGTGTTTGTGTAGAGTCAGGTCAAAGCCCAAATTTGCATAAAATGGTTTTATACAAGGAACAAAAACCATCTGGCTTGGAGGAATGAAATAATTCACACTGAAGAAATGTGTCACAGGTTACATCAAGATATTTATAAAAAGAACTACAATGAATATTTTCTGTATTTTTTAAAAAATTACTTAATTTGTAACAAATTCTCAACTTTCTGCAATTTTTTAAAAATACAAAAAATTTCAGTGCGAGGTTTTTATACATATCTTGTACAAATGAAAAATTACTAAAACAGTTAAAATTTGGTGTGAACTCCTCCCTTAATTGAAACCACATTTTGTTTTTTTAATGCCCTTAGAGCTTGAATTTAAAAAAATCCTGAAACTACCTTTTAGGGGTATGTGTAGGCTTCACTTTGCATGTGCACGCATGCATGAGTGGGGAGATTGTGTGTGCAGTGGCAAAGTAAATTGCACAAAATGAGTAAGAGGACATTAAAATATTTCTTTCATGTATGATAAATACATCATTGCATCAAAATAAAATGTTTGGAGGCATATGAAAATGGTTATGATTTCGTAGCATTCTTCTAAACAGCATGTAGTGGAGTGTACCATGTTTTATGTAATGTGGGCATAAAATTTATGAGGTTTAATAACGTGTTGTACGTTCGTTGGCTTATCTATATTACCACTTAAATTAGTTATTAAGTCAGCAGAAGAAGAATGAGTATTTGCAAAAACGTTATTTTTTTTAATTTAATAAAACATAAAATATATACTATTTGCATAACATAAGAAAAATTATACCATCTAAGCTTGAAATTCGTTAAAACAAATCCAATCAACATGCAAATTAAAAAAAAATTTAATTCATTATTATTTTTCTGACTGCATCATACATAAAGGCTAGCGGTTGGCACAGTAGCTAAATTATCTGGGTTCGATTCCCAGTGGCGTCAGCAGATTTTCTCGGGAATTCTCTCTCCCTTTGTTCCGGCACTGCTCTACACTCACGTCATACCACCCTTCACCAGCACTAAAGACGTAGATGTTAAGTGCTGACCAAAATTTCAACATACAGAGTAAATAATTTTCCCTAGTAGCTAGACAGAAAATATCCTAATAACTAAAAGTTGAAATTAAAATTTGAAAATACCGCCTCGTAATGATTAGTTGCGGAAAGATACACAAGAGTGCGCTAGTATCAGTCTATCCGTGCATCTTTTGTTTAAGTTATTATCTTCTAAAAACAAAAGCAAGAATGGCGGACGACGGAGATCAGCTGGACCGTGGCGAATTGGAGAGTCAAAAGTCTGAGAAAATGTTTTCTCTGAAGAAGTGGAACGCCGTGGCGATGTGGAGCTGGGACGTGGAATGCGACACGTGCGCAATCTGCCGAGTTCAGGTGATGGACGCGTGTTTGCGATGCCAGGCGGAAAGCAAGCAGGACTCGCGGTACGGTCGTCAGGATTGCGTCGTCGTGTGGGGTGAATGTAACCATTCCTTCCACTATTGCTGCATGTCGCTGTGGGTCAAGCAGAATAACAGGTGCCCTTTGTGTCAGCAAGAGTGGTCCATACAGAGGATGGGGAAATAAAGGCGACTTTCTTTGTACTTATTGTGTTAGTTGCAGTTCGAATCACGCATTGAAGTAAACTACTTTTTTTAGCTAACATGTTTATTGTGTTGGTATGCACATGATTGTAAATTTTTTTTGTTCTCCTTGAAGTGTACAAGCCAGTTGATTTGAATAAACTGCAACTGTGTGTCCTACAAGGCATTCAGTGAACTCGTTTGTGGAGCCCCTAGTTTATTCCGATACGGAAATATGTAATGGTTACTACATGTTTTTTTCAGGTAATGGATAACAACTTAGCTAAACATTGTCTTGTGGTGTAATTTACAATTAGGCCTATCTAAAGTGTTTTTGTGGTATGTAATTATGTAGGCATTATAAATTTGAAATGAAGTCTGTCCAAATTTTTTAGAAGGTTCCCTCATACCGAATGTAATCATCCACAAATCACAGCATCCCCTTCAGCCCTTCATTACCAAAAAAATCACACATGCCCCTGCTAAGAGTGTTGGACCCCTAATCCAGCACAGCCACTCTTATAACCTGTAATTTCAAAAGTAGAATAGGCCTAGTTATGGTAAATTTCAATTTTAACTACTTACTCACTGTATACTGGCCAAACTATTGATATTACTGGCAGAGTATAGTAAATGTTACTAAAGTGGTTAGAAGTAATTGTATGTAAGAAAATGTGTTTTACTTACTTGGAAGTTTTCCATTGTTTGTTAGGTTACCTGACGTTTTTTGGTGGTTTAGATCATGTACCCTTACCTAAAGTAACCTATCAAAAAAGTATAACTTCAGGTAATCTAACCTAATAAAAACTGAAAACATAAGTGTACCAGTAAATAAAGTACAATTATCTTTAGGTATGACTGCAGTCATTTGGGGTAACTTTGTACAGGTCAGGGCAACTTTGTACCACCAGCCTAGTTTAAATTCAAATGAAGTCTTTCAGAATTTAATAATACGGCTGTGTTCTATATGATTGAATTTGTTAATCTTGAAGTTTGCATAGTGATTGAATACCACAATGCTATTAGGCCTATATAAAATAAAATTCTTGTGCACAATGTTACCCCGAAATGGTACAAAGTTACCCCAAATGACTGTACTGCTACTATCAAAACATTTTTTCATTAATAAACTATGCCTGCATTGTTAATAGTTTGAATGGTATACAATTAATAGCTAACCTTGATATTTACTGTCATTTAAAAGTTTCTATAAACATTGAATAGTAAAATAAGCAGTTTTAAGAGTGTATAAAGATAACGCTGCTTATACCCAAGACTGAAGAGCAGTTTCAAAAATGCATCTGAGTCTTGGCTATGAATTTGATAGTGACAAAGTGACAGCACAATCTTGAGGCAGTTTCTAGGATTCACAACCAGTTAGAGACCTTTTGAAGCCATGGATGTGTCATGTAGGGGAATAAATGGTTCCACATTGATGATGCTAGACTGCAACCAAGGCATGAACAAAGTTCTACATAAGTGGAGAAGGCAAAGGCAAGCTCATAAGAATGAAGGGAACTGGCGGGAACTCATTCTGGAATGTAGGTGTGTGTAAAGGCTGGTCATTGTGTACAGTGTGGTGAATGGAGAAGGAGAAAAGAGTATGGCTGCTTATTAACTAAGGCAGAGCCTAGAGAAAGAAGTACTAGAGGGAAAACTCAGGGGTGTTTGGATGCGTGCCATTGGGAAATTTATATTATTACTCGCAAATGGCTGTGCCTTGTTTTGCTTTCAGGGGTGAACAGCAAAATTGAAGAGGGTAGAAGATTCAATGAAGGAGGAGTTTACTTTCAGAGAAGTTGGTAAATTTAAAGAGGGTTGTAAAGTTTAGGAGCGGTTTGGGAAGTAATAGATGAAGTGGTTAGAACTTGCAACGGATGGTCGTCCAATTGCAAGTGAATTATTATTAGGCCTATAAATGTTTAAATTATTCAGGAATTTGTTTAGTGTATTTCGTCTGTTAGATATTTGTGTATACAGGCTTATACAAAGATAATAATAACTAGTTTTGTACTCACAATTGGGCTAATGCCCGGTGGCATTTCAAATTTATAAAGTAACAAGAAGTGATTGCGGTTCATAGATAATTTTTCAGGAACAAAGAAAAAATAATTCTGTGAAGTTACTGAGAACCTGTGATAAAATGTACTGGATGTATTAAGCCTAGTTTAAGACTTGCATATTGTCGGTTAAGAGTTGATATCTTGTATCCGATTAAAAACAAAAAGAATTGCCATCTGGATACCTCATAAAAACAGAGATAATGTATACAGTACGGTACAGTAACTTGTTTCTTTGTTTAAGACTAATTTTCCAACTTACTAAAACCTTCAAAACAGAAAAATTGGCACCCTTTTTTGTTTTATTTTATCTGTGAATTTCTTTATATCACTCCTGTAAAGTCACGAAAATGCTGGTAGCCTACTGATACAATGTTTCCATTCTTAAACGACGATATGCCTTCATTGAAAATGAATAAAACATTGAAACCTTCTTGATATTAAAAATGAACAAATTCATTACTAATATTTTCAAGTTGGTTTTGCATTATTAAGTTAGGATTATTAAACTACCTAACTTAAGATAGTCAGTGTAGCATAGTTTTTGGGTGCAAAAAGTTTGAGAGTTTTTAAGTAATATAGGCCTATTAACTTGGCTATTCATTACTGTTTTGTTGACATTACTAACCACACTATTTTGTAAATCATCAACCTCAGATTCCAGCCTCTGGCTGGGTTTGCCTTACAGAAGTAGCCTACAGTAAATACTGTATATAAAGGTATTATTGTGCACAGTTACCCCAATACCTTAAAGGCAACGCCATGTTCACAGTAAGCAATACAGTAAGCTCTTGCTTAGCGTAGGTTTGTAGAGTGATGACAGTAAGTGAAAACTAGCTAAGCAAAGCATATTACCGTGACTGTAGGACACTTTTTTTATACTGTTTTGATTTTCCATAATCCTGTTCCATGGGTAAATATTAATTTAATGTCATGCAGATATTTATTATTCGAACTGTATCGCAAGTAAATTTGTTTATTCAGGCCTACCGTGTATGTGAAAAATAATTTTTTGTAATGTTCCAAAGTCATCCTGCCTATTATAGTACCTACCCTTAAAGAATCAAGTGTTGTCCAATTGCACTTACTAACTTTTTGTTGAAATTTGTACTGTACATGATTAAAACTTAGTTTTCTATGACAGGGTGTTTTGAATGTTAAAATTTTACTTGGTGCTAACAAAACAGGGGCAGTTGTTAAGTAAACTACATCACAGTATAAATAAAAACTTTTTTAAGCAAGGACTTCTAGTTGTGGTAAGAGTGTGTGCTTGCTACAGTGAACATCAACTTTCTATAAAATTATTGTTCAAAAGTGAACAAATAGGAAATAAATCTTTCCAGAAAGAAATTAAGGTTGTATTTGTTTATGATTTGCCTTTCTTCAACAGAATTAATGTTCCAGTGTGGGAAGACTGCAGGTTATATTCTTCCGTGATCATTTGCAATAATTACGTTAGACTCACATTCTGGAGGACAGATGAGGTTTGATCCCGCCTATCCTGATTTATGTTTTCCATAATTGCTCCAGGCAAATGTTCAGATGAATCCATAGCTAAAGTCATGGTGCTTTCTCTCCTAGTTGTCATTGTCAAGTAGTGTACTCACTGAGTGCTTCCTTAAGGTGGCTGCCTGTGTGGATGTATTTTGCACGTCCACAATCTACAAGGATGACCCAGGTGCACACATTGCACCTCATTCCTGCCATCTTTTATGCCTGTTGATTATTTATGCAAAAATTTTGTGGTTATTTTTTATTATTAAAGGTGAAGGTCTGCTGTATGTGCATATACACTTTTATGATTCTTCACCTAGATATTTTCAGGCCAACCTAAAGAGAACACAAATTTTAGGCCATGAGAAAATAGTTTTTTTCAATTAAAGAGTAGTGGGGAACTTTAAATGTGTTATATGTGCCTTTAATGTTCTTTAAATGTAATTAAATCACTCACATATTGATCAGTTTTCAAATAAACTTGTATCTGCTGAAGCTGGCCACTTTGAGAGATACTAACGGGCCTTTTGACACTAGGACACTTGTGAGCGGCACATGCGACTCAACTTGGAAAAACATAGTTTTTGAACTGGAGCTTTTGCACTGGGAGATTGCAATGTTTTTGTGGGTCATTGCTGATCACTGTTGGAGTTACGCAGGTTTGTATTGGAGCTTTCAGACTGGGACACTGTTGATGCCACTTGTAATGTGTGTCAAAGGTTGGTCATCCTGGCAGTGTTCGACACCAGTGACTCTTGACAGCCCTAACTAACGGATCTCTGGTGATGGTCACAAGTGTGCTGGTGTGAAAAGGCCCTAAGGTATAGGCATGCATATTACACATTTTTATGTGAATAAAATGAAATAGTGATAATATTATAGTTTTCAGAAACATCTTCAAAACTGTTAATGAAATTCTCGTTTCATTACTCAGCGAGTAAAAAAATAGGCCTGCTGTGCTTTGTCCGTAGTATAACAGATCTTCTTTTAAAGAGGTCTAGGATATTAATTTGCAGTGTCTTAAATTTCAAGAGGATTCCTTCGTGACAGTGTCAATAAACATCAGTTTAACCTTGCACACGTGGGTATCTTTCTTGTACGAGATGGTGAACATCTCATTTACGTACATACAGTGTGGGTAGAGGTGTACTGAAATCTTAAACTTTCTTCCTTCTGGAAGAAAATTTGGTTTGAAAATATTATTTTGTACTCAGTTTTAGGTGCATATTCTTATGATAATGTGAAATTTATAAATGTACACTAAAGCTGCTTATGTAAGCTACAAATTGGTTTTTGTTTCAAGTCTGTCGTATATTCTGAGATACGTAGCGGTTAAAAAATGTAAGTAGTTTAATTAGCCTATATAAAGGAAAATTTTAGAATTTTTAAAAATTTTGAAACTTGTTTATTTTTAATTGGATTAGTGTATGGAATGGCCCATATTTATGTATTATGATCACTTACAGACAAAACAAAAATATTGATGTAATGTCAGATGACTGCGAAAATGCACTTAATTTCAGTATGATACCCACTTGCAACTATCAAACTGTGTTCATTGGCACAGATTCTGAACATCTGGCATTGACGTAATGAAAATCTACTACTTTTTGGGAATTTTGTTTGTCGTGACAGATTCACTCAACAAAATTAGTATTTATTTTTTAGGTTTATTTGGATTAATTTGTTTCTTTTAAGGAAATCACATTACTGTGCATGCTATTTGGTGTCCCACATTGCAGATGTTATCAAAGGAATATATTTTTAACAGCGGTAATGTAATACATTGTTTATAATTTGTACATCATTAAGCACTGTTTTTATGTATGTGCAGAAACAGTTCCGTAATACCAAAAATTTCAAACTACCGTACTTAAACCGTAATTACGAATTCATGTGAACATGTGCTTGTTACAGTGCAGTGACGTGGGGCCGAACAAAATGACACGAGGAATCCTGATCATAATGAAATATTGTTGTGCTCGAAAATCATGTGTGGTAATGGAGATTCATTGTAAAATGTCTTAAGAAACTTTCTTTGAGGAAAATTATTAGATAGCTTTTTGTGCAACATCTTTCACTGGATTTTGTTCTACAGAAGCGATTTGCAAACCCGTGGTATTTTGTGTACCAGTACTTATAAAGGAGTGTAGGTATTTTACTAAGTGCACTGTCCACCCCAGAACAGTGGGGATATAAGGTATAGGAATTTACAAGTTAAATTAGCGTAGGTGGGGTTTAGAACCTTTTGATGTACATTTATGTCAGTGTTTACTTTGTTATCTTGGTATGGCTTCTTTAGCTATACTGTCTTTAAGGGCTGTTTTTCTTCAACACACTGAAAACTGTGAACTAGTAAGTTTTTTCATGCCAAAAACTCTCAAAATTACCTTGTAATTTTTTTGTAATTTTTCTGTATTTAATATAGTACTAAGTTCCTTTGTGTAAATAGACAAGGTTTGTAAAGTGTTATATTCAGTTTCCATGCTCCAGCAAACAGCAGGATCAAAATGGTTTGTGTTAAAATTATTTTGTTACAAGTTGATTGTTATTGAACTAGCTATAAAGATGTTTATGAAAATCTGTGCCACGTAACTTATGAGAACACAAGCAAAGCCAGTACAGGGGGCAGAATTAGTCACGTGTTTCGTATAAAGCATGGGGCCAAGGTTGACTCAGTGGCAAGAGGACTCGCTTCCCGCCAAGGTGATGTGGGTTCAATTCCCGGCAGGGTCGGTCCCCGGATTTTTGCATGTGGGAATAGTGCCAGACGATACTGCTGGTTGGCTGATTTTTTCTGGGATCTCCCAATTCCCCTGCCCCTCCATTCCAGCCCCTCACCATTACTAAAGACGGTACACGTTAATTTCGGACCAAAATCTCTTCAATCATGTATAGCATTATGTGCTGATTTGATACTTAGAAACAATTGGTATACAAAATTGAAAAAAAAAATAACAATAATTTGCACTTATTTTTTATTTGGACAACAGTTTAACTGAGCAGAATAACAATTTACGCACTAGCATTTTAAGAGAAAATACGTTTAATCATTGAAATAATGTTTGAAAACTGAATTAGCCTAATGTTTAGTTACAAGAAAATGCA
Organism: Medauroidea extradentata; assembly: GCA_003012365.1. Lineage (NCBI taxonomy): Eukaryota > Metazoa > Arthropoda > Insecta > Phasmatodea > Phasmatidae > Medauroidea > Medauroidea extradentata. Next base: position 24,113 of record PNEQ01082381.1, on the reverse strand, counting down.
CACATTTAAAGTTTTGTATTGGTGATAGCTGTGAAGATGTAGGGTATTGTGGGATACAAACTTAACTCACAAAATTACTTTAAAAGTTAAAATGTATTGCATGTGTACAATATGTTGGACCGGCATGCCGTTGGTGGTGTGTTTATGTACTGGAGCTGCAGACAGCCATGCAGTGATGATTCACCACGCTCACCAGGGTGGCGATTAAATATTGCCTTTTATGGGTGCAACGCACAGTTTGCACCTGCGTTGCGTCTGGTTGCCCTGAATTGGAATTATATAGTCACGTAATGCCATAGAAGAAGCATTTAACTTGCTATGCACTTGCGTTGCGCTGCGTCAATGCAATTAGCAGGTGGCGATATTTAATTGGCCCCCAGGGTAGACATCCAGTTGCAGAAGCTGTGACCAGACCAGCGGCGATGAGACGTCCATGCCTCCGCATCTCTTCTCACACATTGAAATATTTCAGAAATACTTATGTCTAATTTCTTTCTGTCTGAGAAAATCACGGAACCGAGAATAGGTGACGTGTTTGATGTGACAAATCACTGTGTGTAAGGGTTTTAATCATGTGTAGTGGAACACACGTCTGGTGTGCTTACTAGTGTTGTTTTGTTATTAAAGCTCACAGAACAAAAATTTCTGGTGCATCATCTCTAAAAAAACAGAAACAACTGTATTAGCATAACAAAGTGTAAAAAAAATTAAATTGTAATGCATAAATTCTTTGCTGATAGATATTTCTTGTTAAATGATGTGTTGATAAAATTAATGAAACACAAACAATAAAAACAAACAGACATGGCAATCAAAGCAATCTGGAACAACATAGACTTACTTGCACACAATATATAACAGCTTATATTTTTAAAAAATCTTTCTCTTCATTTAGATAAGACGAGCACATGACTGCTGATTGTGCATTAGAATATTGTGTTTGCTGGTGTGTTTCAGAGTTATCAACAAATGAGTTTCTTATGCGTCAGCCTAGAAGCTACTTGTATGAAAGTTTTGAACTTTGCTCCTACTTTTTTAGAAAATATGATTGATACTTCAAGAAAAATAGCATGCTTAGTTAGTTCTCATCGCCTAGTTTCAAACAACTGAAAGGGGGTCTGCTCATGACACTTTTGCAAATGGTTCACTTCTTTTAAGATTTTTAATATCAAATTGCTAAGAAGTATTTTAAATACATTCTCAACTTATGATCTTTGACTAAAAAAAAATTCAATTTTTATTTTCTTCAGTTACGAACAGTTTTTCTGCAACATCACATTTTGCAATACAAAATCCAATCTTCATCACATTATGCTGGTTTGATATCGCAAACTGTGATGTGACCCTATTTTAATGAAACCTTGATACACACATACATATATACTATGTACAAGCATACATTGGCCTATATGTGTTTACATAACTGTAAATTTCTTTAAAACTCAAATGGTGCTCTTCCTTACACTTCACCTTCTTTGATATCCATATTAAAGTAATCCAGATATTTTTCATGGCTAGCTTTCCAGAAGATATGTAAACATTTTTACTGTGTCTTATACTGTCAATTCAAGCGTGCTATGCTTATAAATTGTAATATAATAAACGCCTGTGTTGTAGTCTACCACAGTTTCTTCCCTAGCACCCGTTCGCCCTGCCACCAAAAGGAGCACCCCTGAAGCTGCCAGATATTCACACGCTGGCTCATATTACCGTGTCATGTAGGGATTGTGGCCGGCATTCCACTGCCAGTGTTCTTGCAAATGATTTTTAAGAGAGTGCTTCAGAAATGATCTTTAAACCAAAGGTGTTATGTAGTTCTAATTAATTTTTAGCTAGTGTCAATACATAAGTAAGAAACTGCAGTTTACTGAGCTTACAGTAAATAAAAACAAAAGTAATATTACAGCATGATTTTTTGAATTTTCACCATACAATTGTAATTTTATTTTACGTATTTTACAGTAGCCTAAAAATTTTCATGGGCTTAAGCAAAGCCTGGCTCACATCTTGTTCATCGTTCTTCAGTGGTCAACACACATAGTCCAGGAGTCTCTTGTTGATCTCTCTAGACACCTAGCCTCTCCTTGGTGCTTAATTGATAGTTCAGTAGCATAAGATAATTACTTGAACCATTTTTGGTGTTGTGGCATGTGCCAGTAGGATTGTTTCGAGAATGTAGTTTAATGTGATTTTTAAGACCTCGTTTGCTGCTTCATCTTATGGCTGGCTACAATGCTTGTTTAGATTGTAAATTCTCCACTTGGTGTAGCTTTTTTTATTGTTATTTATATTCCTACATATTATTTCACTCCCACCTCTTGTTATTCAGGCCTGTATCGTGTATGTCTGGAATGTTTTTTGATTCTCGATGGGGACATGTGGCTCGAACGACACCGCTATGATGTTAATGGAATTTTCGTCATACAAGTGGGTTTTAATACAAGCACACCATACGAATCCTGGGCTAAATTGAAGACGAAAATGTTAGTACAATGACATTTTACATACACAGTGTGGAAACACAGCACTGTAGTTAGTCCCCTCTTGCACTCCACAGATACAGTCCCTCTCATGAAAGAATTCCATATTTTGACATTTCTCTTCTGAGAAATTTGCCTGGCTTTTCCATTGTTTGGAGCTTTGAACCTACCTGGCTTCCTGGAAAAGCACTGTCTCTACAATCCTGTTTACAGACACACTACTCAGAAGTGAACTGTCAAAATGTGGAATTCTTTCATGAGATGGACTGTATGTTACTATTACTGTTCTATCCTGTATATAATGATTCTAATTAAAAATCCTAAGCAGTCCAAACATGAGTCAATGTTTACTTGATGTAATATACATGAAATAATACAGGGACATGGAATGCAAGAGGAGACTATCTCCGTGCAGTGTTGCCACATTTCGCCCCATACATTTTCGTTTCCGTCTCTAATTTAGCCCAGGATTCGTGTGATATGCTTATTATGTGTTTGTTTCTGAACATCCTGTGTGTGTATATAAACACATTTTAAAAATAAAATTTTTTTGCTCCATTTTTAGGGTACTCCGTCTCCTCCCGCCACTTTTTACTCCACTCCACCCAAATAATACAGTATATTGATATTACCGTATGTCACAAAACATATACACAAACAGTGTACATAAATTGTCTGTGACATATGCATTCCTGCAATATTCATCTGTTTGCGATAAACTTTTGGTGAGTTGTGTGGGGCCACACAAAAGTTTTGTAACAAAATATCAATATATTATTTGGGTGGAGCAAAAAAAGTGTCAAGAGCGCAGAAAGGGGTACCCTAAAAATTAAGTGAAAAAAAAAATTGTTTATAAAACAGCTATTGTTGTGCATTATCATCATTTTGCGCCATTTAAAATTTAGAAAATTGTTGTATGTTACATTTAATATTATTATCAGTATTGTTACAAATTTTCTGTTGGGATGGAGGGCGTGGGTAGTGAAATAAAATACTTATAATCAATTACCTAATTTATTTTTAACCTTATTGTAATAATCTTGCAGCACTTACAACTATGAGAATCAATATTTGAAATTAATCTTCAAAACATCTACAATTTCTACTCTTAAGAGGGCGTGGTACATAAATACGACGCTGAAAGCATTAAGCTATAACTGTAGGTTTCTGGAAGTCAGCAGGGATAAGTTTAAAGGTGTTAGTTTAAGGGGGAGTGTTAGATAACTGTATTATATTTTCAGTTTTTGAGCCTAAACATTTATTCAAATTGTATTATCTAAATTTTCTCATTACAAGGCATAGGGATATTCTTGGTAAACTGCTTGACATAAATAACTTAATAATAAAATTCTTTGTTAATTTATTGTGCAGAATCTTTGCAAGATAATCCACGGGTGTCGTTTCAAGTTTTTGTGGGAGGGAGGGGGCAAGATTTTTTTTTAACTACAGTGACATTTTTGCATCTGTTTTATTAATTAAGTGTGTCTAAATAAGAAACTTTAATAATAAAACTTCAGTTTTATGTGCTTAAGTTAGAATTATTTAAATAACAAAATATAAAAAAATTAATTAATACACTTAAAATTCTAAATCCAAGGGGGTGGAGTCAATACCTATAAATGACGCCCCTGAGATAATCATTGGTTATCTTTCAAGAAGTCACTGGCCGATGCTATCCCCTAAAAGGTCAGCGATAAGAGAGTGGGAGAAAGCGGTGTTGGGGGTAACAGCCTGGCTAATTGTTTCCCAGCCCTTTGTTGCTTGAAGTAGTTGTTCAGGGACGTGTCTGGAGAGGGGGGGTTGGGAGTTGCACATCTCTCTCTGCCTCCTTCCAGAGTGTGCTATAGCACTGTCGCGTTCGTTACAGGTAACTATGAAATTTGTTTCAATCAAAAACTTTTATTACATTTTTATAGTTTTAAAATGTTATTGAAAACGGAAATACGTAATTTTATGTATTTCTTAAGGGCTTGGACGCAAGTATCTATAGTTCTTGCAAAAATTATTTTTTAAAACCCAAACCCGGGCCTATATCATAAAATCCCTTCGTAACTTTGTCACACATAGTGTTTTCTTTGTACGTTTATTTATATAAATTACTTCTGGACTTTACGGTTACCCTAAAAACATTTATGATCGAAACGAAACTACTCCTTCCAATGCTTTTCTTATGGCACATCGCCGGCAGGTGAAATTATTTATTTTTTTTTTTTTTTTGTGGCCGTTGTAGGCATTATTTTGCAAAATCGCTATGTAACTTAGTCCGCGTTATAACTGTTAATGTTCATGATTTTTTTCATAGCATTCGTTGTAGTAGTAAATGAAATATTTTACGAAACATGAAGTTTTTATTGCAAACAAAGGCAGGGATTGTCCTGACGTTACGATTGGCCACGTCCTGAAAGTTCAGCGCATTCTCAACAGATCGTGTGCCGGTCGAACAGGTTCTGCAGGATCTAGGTCCTCCCAGTAACGCAAGACGATCGAAGAAAGAAAAATGTGGAGTGGAAGGAAGAGAGTTTCGAGGAAAAGAAAACTTCAGTTATTGTAAGTAATTCGTATCACGTTAACGTAAAAAAAAATAGAATGCTTATGGCCCGTTCTACAGTGAAACGGAAGCGTAAGAAAGCGGATACGTAACACGCAATTGAAACGATCACACGGAGTGAAATACGTTTTCTATTCCACAATGCATTCGAAAACGTATGGGCTTGCAATCTATGAAACTAAAAAGAAGGTATTTCTTTCTCGTGTAAATTTCCGACATTAGAAACATTTTGTTTCACTTTTATTTGTAGTTAAGTATGTTATAAATATTATTGCAAGGTTTGTACGTGTCTTCTATGGAAATATAAACAAAATTTAAATGTCAAAATCGCATATTTTTAACGTAATACTTAATTAACCAACAATATTTTACAACGCAAATTTGTTTCGTATGCTTTTTTATTCGAATGGTACTTCACGAAAAGCGTTCCGTAGTATTTTAGTCACAAATAACAATTGCAAATACAGTGTCCGAAGTCGTCTTTAAGGTTTGTTCGCGTGGTCTGCCAGTTTTACCAGCCGAGGGCAAGTGCCATTTTTCGCTGGCAGCGAAATGGCAGGACGGGCAGTTGCAAGTTGATATGACCACCCGAACGATATCTGGCAGTAAACAAGCATGTTGTTTTGAAAAACACCCGCGAAAGTTTGTTTTGAAAGTTTAGCATTGAGAACTCAGCTTAGATTCCCGACGTATTTTCGTAATTACGTTAATACATACAATAACTTTCGTTTAGGCCTAAAGAATGGAAAACAAGAGATCGCAGGACCTCCCACGCAAACTAATAGCATTGGAGACGAAATAATTTAATAACCATAGCGGAAAAATACGTTTTTAACGAGCCTTGCGATTTGTTAACATTCATTCTTCAGTACATAGGGCGAAGATTGATACAACGTACGAAGTTATGATGCATGTATTAAAATCGTCTTTGTAAATTTTTGTAGGAATGTTCACACTAGTGCAGTTTCACAATCCCTAGGCTACATTAGTCAGAGGCAATTCAGTTAGGTAGGCCTAAACAACTTTGCTGCTGACGAACATTAGAGGCTGGCTAATTTTTTCGCATGTAATTTGTCACATCTTGTTAATTGTAGGTGATTGATTTTTGTGGTTTTGTTAGCTTACACGGGCACATTTTTTTTAATGTGTGCTACTAAAGGTTAATAATATAGTGGTTCATAGAATGTTCGTGTCATGCATTTTATTACCCCATAATTTGTAGC
>PNEQ01082381.1:0-11946 GCA_003012365.1 Medauroidea extradentata | reverse complement strand
TTGCGGGGAGCTTTAAACAGTTAGCATCCTCACCCTGTATATATATATATATATATATATATATATATATATATATATATATATATATATATATATCGATTCCATAGATTTTTAACTAGCGACGTGATTTCTATTTAAGATTGATGCTTTCTCAAATACCTGAAAAGTAATTTCAGGAATTTTCGAAATTCGCCACTTAAGAAGGTAAAAAGTGGTGGAAAATGTTTTCTATTAATCGTCGATACATCATCTTGAACCTAACGGGATATCGTCGTGTTTTCACGTCCACGAGACACCAATAAAGTATTCTAAAACGTGATTAAAGGGTTTTTCGAAATTTACTCTTGCATGTGGTGAAAAGATCTTGAATGTGTTTTAGGTAAATCCTCTATATCTATCGAACCCGTCGAGATATACAATACATTTTTGCTTCAGGGTGATGATTACACAAATGATCGCAAAATGGTTTTAAGATTTTTCGAAATTCGATTTCTCAGTACTATGCAGGGATGATAAGTTTTTTTTTTTTTTTGTGAATGATCGATTTTTATTTGACTGAATAGGCTAGCGATTTGATTTACACTTAAATTGGATACTTATACAAATGTCTATAATGTGAATTTAAAATATTTCGAAATTCGACACCCAAAAAAGTGAAAAAGCGCAAAATTTGTTTTCCATCAACCCATGATATCTACCTAACCAGTAGCGATATTGAGGTGCTGTTTGCGTCAGAGTGATGCTTACGTAAGTATTTTAAAAAATGTATGTACGTTTTTTTTTTTTTTTTTTTTTTTACTTTATAAGATAACGTGATTATTAAGAATAAATCTATGTTGGTCAACATTCAAGGCAGACGATCCGGAAAGCAGGAACGAACAGCGAGAAATAACCTAGGAGATTCACTCTACAGCGCGGTATATGAACTTTCAGTTCTGACACACAAACATTTCAAGGCCGATCTAATAAGTGCAACTTACATGTAGTCGTTTAACAGGGGTAAAATTGCAGTTCGCTTTACACTTAGGTTCCTCTATAACATCAGCTGACATATCGTCGGTATTCTGCCAATAGTGATTAAGTCATAAATGTTATTTTGTTTAAAAACACTGTTAAATTGTAGATATTAACAAAAATGTGGTAAGTTACTATACTGTGACACAACAGTACGAACCGATGAATAGACTTTAAACTTGGGCAATTGTTCGTGAGCAACATATACGTATTCCTAGAATTTTTATCATTTTATCTCATTTTGACTTGGTCACTTTTGGCAGTAAACCGACGATATATCATCTCACTAATCTCAAGTTTGGGGCACCAAATACGTTTCCGCGAAACCTTTACCCACTGAAACATTGTAATGGCAATAATGTTCAAGTGAATATTTTGAAAATATATAACTGAGGGCACCGTCACCACTGGTTGTGCACAGGGTAAACAGATGTTTTGCATTCGATTAACCTCTTACCTTATATGTCTGTAATTACCCCACAACGTCAAATAGGCAGGGCTATAAATAAGGCCCAGGTGAAGTCGCTGTTAGTGGCGTGGACTTATCCTGCTGCAGAATTAGTTCAACTAGCCGCTAGGACATTCTAACACTTGATGACTTAAATAACAATCTTGTGTACAAAGAGGTTTTTCAATTAAGTAAACATTATCAGTTACGAATAATACTTGCGAGCAAAGTTGCGGGGGACTGCTAGTCTTAATACAAGGTAAATAAAGTATATTAGGTAGGCCACTCCGGCCCTCTGTTCTGTCATTGGCTGCCCGCGTGTGACGTACCTAGGAGGAGACCGAGACGTTCGCCGCAAGTAAAAAGCTCGCGCGCCGCAAGTACTTTAATACTTAACACGTCAGAAATCGAAAACTATTCAATCTATTGACTTCACAATTTTTACAGAACATGTATGAACTATCCTGCCAATGATGCCGTATTTTAAATTTATATGTGTCCATTAGTTAATTTTTTATAAAATTTTCACCAGTGCCCTGTTTGCTACCGAGGGAAAGAAAATGCAGGGCAAAATATAGTAAGCGTGGAACTTTTTTGTTTTTGGAGATAGATAGGGGGTATCAGTGGACGAAATAAAGAGGAAACTCTATGTTAAATTTTGATACCCTTTTTCAAGAATTTTGTGAGTGGTTTTTTGTTTTGTGCCTTGTAGAAGTTGGAGAATATTTCACCTATGCGCGGGATACATGGGCGAGCCGACCACAACATACTTCTCTCTCAGTTTATCTGCACAGAATGTATTATGTTAATTTTACTAGTATATTATGTATTTGTTATTATGTACACAAAATGTATTATTTCAATGCAAATATCCCCCGAAAGAAACCATTGGCTCAAATACTTACATAAAAAAAAATTACAGTTTTCAACAAAACAATTACAGTGATTTAAGGGCTTGTTCCCGAGTTTTTTTCAGACTGATGCCAATAACTCAAATATTTTTTAACCAAAATTTTTGAAAAAATTTCAGTCAATGTGCGATCACACGATGCACAATACTGTGGATGCGTTTATTAAAATAATGTACCATTCGCCAGCAAAAAAATAATTTCCTTCATTTTTGCTTATTTTCACGACGAAAAACGTGGTACTTTGGGTAATGAAATCTGAAAAACCGTTCAGTATAATTCTACAAAAAAATTCAGCTGCAAATTACAACATATAAGTGTCAAAACTGTGTAGCGAAATTTTGATATGAGTATTAGGTAGCAATAAAAAAATATTTTCGAAATCTCTGCAAAACTCCGTAACAAGGCCTTAAATGTGTACACTAGTGATGTTTTTCAAAATGTGTCTGTGATTTACTGTACTTTTCTAAATCCTTGCACTATGGTACAATATTTCTAGTAACGTCGCAAAGAATAATATGAATAGTATGGAAAACATTATGTTAAAGTCACAGTTAAAAATTTGAAGAATACACTTACAACAGTGTTTGTAACAGCTGATACGAACACGTGACAACTACGCTATCAATCCAATGCAGAAAACGAACAATTTTTAAGAACTTTTAGATTGTTTGCCAATATCATTGTTGCAAAAATGTGTTATTTACTATGTTATGACATGCACGAATAGCCCTTTGTGTTAATAGTATTGCTGGTATAATTTCATATAAACATATACAGTATTGACCCATATATCATACCACTGCAAAATGTTCAAGAAAATAATGTATATAAAAAAAGAAAATGTAAATAATATTATCAACACTCTTGAAAATAAATTCAGTAACATGTTTATGTAGTACGTTATTTTTGCTAGTAAAATGTGTCCTCCATATTGTTGAAGTAGAATGGTATGAAAATGTTATTGATAGTATTTGAGGTAGTCGTAAGAGTTCACTTCTCAAAACTCGTTGGTAATCATCTTGGCGGAAATTTACAGAACAAACTCTGGAATTATCTTGATTAAATGTGTCTCTTCGCTTACAGCGCGATGCATACAGTCGCCTCAAATCCTATTTTTTTCTAATGTGTTGGATAAAACGTCTGTAGTCTTTGACCCCCAATTAGTACATTATGCCATAGCACAGTTAACTTATAGTTAAACGTTTTGCTGATTTTTAATACATCTAGTCTCGTAATGAGTATGGACGCAAGACTGCGATCCGCAAGTTCATTGCATTCAGCACTACAGCCATCTCAACACTACATGGCTGGAACCTTCCGTGTTACATCAGCAGCAGGGCGCAACACGAGACGGGAATATACAAAGAGTGTTCATAACATTATTTTCTCGATAATTTTTGTAATGATAAGGGATAATGTTGATAATAATATTAATATTATTGTCAAACAGGGACATTTGAATATGACATAGCATAGTAATGAACACATTTTTTTGCATTATTTCTATTCTGCTATTTTATATTTTTAACTGTGCTTGAAACATGTCTTTCATAATATGAGTAGCAAATTTGTCGGAACATTGTTAGAAATGTGTACGATTTGTTGGTATCTATGCTATCAACATTTTGCCATCAACATTGTTACGTATTTTGTATATAAATAGGATTTAGAAAAGTAAAATAAAAAAAACAGACAATTTTTGGGAAAAAAAAAAGGCACTGGTGAATACATTTAAATCACTGTAATTGTTTGGTCGGAACTGCATTTTTTATGTAAGTATTTGGGCCAGTGGCTTCTTGGGGGGGGGGGGGGTATTTGAATTGAAATACCTTTTGCGTATATAATAAATACATAATATATGATTAAAATTAACATAATAAATACTGTGCAGAAGAACCGAGAGAAACAAAAAGTTCCACGCTTACTATATTTTGCCCTGCATTTTCTTCTCCTCGGTAGCGAACATGACACTGTTGAATATAATTTTTAATATTAACTAATGGACATACAGAAATTTAACATACAGTGTCATTTGCACGATAGTTCATAGATATACTGTAAAAATTTCGAAGTCAATAGACTGAACAGTTTTCTATTTCTGATGTGTTTAGTGTAACAGAATTTTAGGCGCGCGAGCTTGTACGCAACATACTGTGGTGTGACTCCTCCACGTGACGTCAGCAGCAGGGAGTGAAATGAGCGAAGGAAAGAGAGGGAGACGGGAGTACACCCCCCTGGTCTTAATATATAGAATGAAGTGTCCTGACTGACACACACACTCACGCACTTACTCACAGCCCAAACCGCTGGACCTAGAACCATGAAATTTTGAGGGAAGCTTCCCCTTGCCCCGTAGGCACGCACTAAGAATGATTTTATGAAATTCGATAACTAAGGGGTGAAAAGTTTTGAAAAATTCCCTGATATATCGTTAACCGGGAAAGCTATCATAATTTTTTAACTTCAAAATATTGCCCAAACAAATGCATATTTTCGAATTTTTCGATTTTGCGAAATTAAAAAATTACGGGGGTGAAAAGCCGTAAAATGTGTTTTTCATTAATCCGTGATTTCTCCTAAACCATTTCAGATATTGAGGTGTTTTTTTTTATTTAAAATGATGCTTCAATAAATATCTAAAAAGTATTTTTAGAATTTTTTGAAATTCGTCCTTGAAAGCTGTTAAAAAATAGAACGTGTTTTTAATTAACCCCACTTATCTCCTAAACCAGTGGAAATATTGAACTGGTTTTTGCTTTAAAAGAAATCTTACGTTAATATAAAAAAGTAATTTGAGGTTTTTTTTTTAAATCCGTCCTTGAAAGCTGTTAAAAAAAATTAAACATGTTTTCAAAAAACCATCTGTACCGCATATACCCGTTGAGATATCGAGATGATTTCTTGATAAGAATGAAGCTTATGTAAATATCTACGAATATAATTCAGGATTTTATGAAATTCGAAAATTAAGGATGTTAAAAGCAGTAAAACGTTAGTCTCCCGAAAAAAGAAAATGATCACGGAGAAATAATTCAACAGTTGTTTCTTTTTGCCAACCTACTCATAAATAAAACCTCTTTGGACTGTAATCCGTACATACGAAAGAATTATCACGGCCTACCTTTAAACATTCACTCAGGTATTGTATAAAGTTTGTGGTGTGGAAGGGGTGGGGTTACGGGTTCGTATCCCGTGCAAGACTGTGCAATGGGAATTACTATGGCATCATACGAGCATATTGCGCGCGCTCTTTACACAGAGCTAAGACAATTTATAGTTCACTGTTATTGAATACGCTAGTTGTTAAATGGTTCATCACATATTTTATCCAGGGTTACTGTTTACATTACATAATTTCACGCGGGCAAAATCATAGACATAGATATATGTGTATATGTCTTTGGGCAAAGACGCAGCCGGGCAGCTATTTTATAGAGAAATAAATATGAATTAAAAACAAAGGTGTTCTGCAATTAAAGTACGCTCAGCGAAGTGCCCTAACTTCGCAATTTGAAAAATAAGTCAATAAATAATTAAGCCTAAATAAAAGTATTTCACTTGCATCATTTCTGATAAAATAGGTAAGGAGTAAAATGTTATTAAAGGGTAGCAATACTGTACATGTTTGAAATATCAACAGTTTATGATATAAAAACAGCATCGAAAATGCTGTTTTTGAGTCTAATTGGCATGGCTGTATACACTAGTATTGATTACAAATCTCCATTTTGTTGTGATAGAACCATCCTTTCGCCTTTAACAAATAAGTTTCTCGCTTTGTTCCCCATCGTCACTGTGGAGAATTTCGAGTAATCGTTTGAATACGAAAGCATTGCACTCATTTCTAGCCTATCACAGGCGCGCAGATGTTCTGCAGACGCAAGGCTTGGTGTCGGAGGAAGGGAGGAGGCGAGGCGAAGATTATCGCGCATTATCTCTATCTATAACTCCTCTCGCTCTCTGCTGCGACCTTGGAAGGAAGCAGACTGTTCGTCTCACAGTATCAATAACGCCCACACACAGTATTCATTTCAGCTCAGCGTCCGGTGATTGTTAGCAGCATGCCGCAGGACAGGAGGAAGTCACACAAGAGAAGACTATTTCTTTCTGCTTACAGAAAAAAACGACCGAAACCAACATGGCTTCACAACAGAAGTAAAATGTGAGTAGATAAAAATATAAATTAGTATTAAATTGGGGCAGCGTTGGCTAAATATAGCCTAGATGGTGTTATGCAGTCTGTTTTCTATTTAATTTTTTAGACATAAATAGTTTGCAAGTCCTTTTCCCGGGTAGCACGTCGTTGCTGTCCTCTCGGAGCGGACCGATACTGACGTAGAAATTGTCGGTATGGCTCTTAATGATAAAAGTCGCGTGTACTGAGACCCCGACGACTATTTAGAATATAAACTGCCCCGTCTCACAATGTCTATAATTACCTATTAGAGGTGTTTCGGCCCGACGTACTTTGTGACTAGGCGAAAGCTTAATGGCGTCCCGACGCCGAAACAACGATGATGATGGCACCTTGGCCCACAATACTCCGCGTCTCGACGTCCGTCGGTTGCGCCGCCGTGCGCCGTCCTTCGCGGCTCGTCGACGTCTACCCTACTCTAAAAGGCGTCTCGACGCCTTACTTCGACGCCTGGCGGTAGCGCTCTGCCCTACCGTCGCCGCGGCTCGCCGACATCTCTCCCGGCTCGACAACGTCTCGGCCCGACGCCGTCTTGCTTCTCCCTCGAGGCCTCGATGTGCGCAACCTCCCCCCCCCCCCCCATAACTTGCCCCGCAAGCTTCGGTTCGTTTTGGGCCGATCAGGAGTCAGTTTTCCACCGATGGCCCCGCCTCTCGGGGACAACAATACCGGCCAGAACCGTATTTATTAAATAATGCAATATATCTTTGCTATTTACATTCAATGACATAAAATGGTTCCTTTACTTGTTAACATTTATAATTTCTCAATTCCTAAATATATACAATACAGCGACAACTTACAAATCTATTGGCTGGATCCCCTCTCCTCTTGTCTAGCAAGGGAGGTGGAGTGAGGCCCCAAGACACTCTCTGCACCTACTACTCTCTTCCTCGTTTTCACAAAGACACAATATGTACCATTCCTATTTTCTATATAAAACTTGGTGCAGTAATGGTATCTTAATGAGAACTATTTCAATGTGATCCTGATATAATGACGAGGATAACGAATGGTCGCAAGGCATAGTTATTACTACATATTGATTTATGCTAGTTGGTTAACACTGATGACTATTACATATAGTAAATCGTGGTGGCGAACATATGGGCCTGTCACAAGTTGCAACTCGGTTACGCAAGGCATGTCTTCCTGGGCTACATATACAATGCAACATGGGCTCTCAGCTCCCATCATCAATACAAAAGCCGTATGAAGTATAGAGTAGAACAATTGGCAAACCACGGCCAAGAGAACACGTCTCGCTCCCCCAGCTATAACCGGAAACCCTCTTCACACCCGCGGAACGATATATCATGATAGCTGGCGACAAAAGTGTTACCAAAACTGTCCATTAGAATTGCACACACGCTGAAGCAAAATTACGCAAAAATGCACGCACCTTCACCACCACAAATATACGTTATTATTTTTATTTTTTATTTTATTTGCGACTTATTTTTACAGTGACGAAGTTAAGGTGTAACCACCTTCCTGAGATGAGAACAATTTTTAATTCACTTAATGTTGTTCAATTTATATAAAAATTGCATTATCAAAATATCAATCCTGAACATCAAATAATGTAATGTAATAAATGTTAAAAATGTCAATTTAAATACATACAATTACAGCATAATTATTTCACAGATAAAACTGCGACAGAAAGAACTAAATAATTACGTTTGGATTTGGAGATACAGTAATTTGAAACACTTGACAGAAATATTCTACAATTGGGGGAGACTTCTAAATTACACAGAGGCATCACTACACAAAAATTACACACATCTGCCAGAATAACACACATTTTGTGTAATTAGAGAGACGGATAAACCGATGAGGTGGGTTTCTTCCGTTTCTTTTTACTCCTTCTTCCGCCCTGCTATGGCACAAAGAGCTTGTAAACCTAGAGGATAATCATCGCCAAGCGCTCTCTCCTTTAGTTAGAGTAAATATAGGGTAGAGGGAGTATCCTCTATACAGCTGCGTACGAAATTGTGAGTTCAACGTGTGTCACGTGACTTCAGTGAAATATGCGCGGGAAATTTGAAATAACATTGAGATCAAAGATAATAATTGCTTAGCAATCACAACTATGTTGGGTTACATTGGTCCCTTATGAATTTATGAATTAAGGAGAACATGCTACCATATTATCGCATATTATAATTGCGTAGAAATTTCAGAACGATAAATGTAAACAATGTTTGCCACGTTACTGTTTTCCTTAACCCAGCTGTTTTTAGTAAAAAGTAAATATTAGCTACATACTTACTATAAGGTTTTGAACCGAGATATTGGTGACACCACATGACAAAATATATATTCTGGAAGGTACGCCATGAATTTCAAACAACACGACTGCATTTTTACGCCGAGAAAACATAAATAAACGACACCAAACTCTCGAAACCATGTTGGACACACATTTGTGACGTCATGTTCCCTTTATTACCTCTGTGGTTTCATGTTATCTCGTTGTTGACTTACCTCTATGCATTTGCCTTCACTGAGGGAAAGAATTGTTTTCCAGTATCAGGTATGCATGGAGGTATGGGTATACAGATGGCATGTTGGGATTTCTTTGAAGTCGATGTATATATGCCAGTTTTGCATTAACAATACTTATTGTTGACCAACACACAGCAATGAGTAGATCGAGTAAGGTTTTCGTAAGCACCTCGTATGGTATTGATACTGTAGAATGAACATATTTGAATGAAAACGGTTACGTGCGTTGAATTCGGGTGTAAAGAGAGAGAGAACAGGTACGTGAAATACATCTGCTACTGTTACATTTCATGAGTAAAAAGGCCATGTTTTACATTAGCATAGTGTAAATTATGTGTTTATGCAGATAAACCTAGCGAACCTGAAAAAACAGCCACATATATTGTTTATTTACACATATGTACGTCACTGACGATGTGCAACTGCTTGCTAATAGCAATATAACTAACATCTGCACACAAAATGTTAAATAAATAGCAGAAACTAGCATAAATGTTAGTTTAACAATGGTGTCAATGCACAAACAGTTGGCGATGTTGGTACTCACAGAAATGTTTTTTCTAAACGCAACCATACAGTTGAGTATTAATATTATTTTTAAATTGTGTTCCCTGAACAACGTAGACTGCGATAAACACGACACATCTGGTATTCGATAAATAATTTTAACTCTGTTGTTAAGTAAAATACATGGGCTCTTATGGAGGAAACCATGTTTTAGTCTACAGTGACCACGTGTATAAATGTTCAAGCAACAAGGGCACAAATACATCCACTTCACGTATTTGCCTGGGCAGTATACGGCATGGCCACCCCCTGCAGGTATGTATGTGTGATTGATATTAAATAATTATAAGTATTATTTATTTTTAATACCGTGCGTTCAGTTTATCTACAGTTTAGTTTTGATTTCCGAGTGGTTTTTATTGCAAACGTCTTTGGTGTGCGTGTACGTACGCCTTTTCTTTGCGCTCGCGTTGTTACAGAGGTCGTGTTGGCAACACTGCAATCGCCTTCACGCGGGAATACAGCTATGAAGGTCAGCGCAAGGTCAAGGTCACTGCTACTCCAGTCATGTTTGTAAACAGCGCGTAGATCAGCTGAGTCATTTTTACCAGCACGAGGGGTTCACACGAGCGCCTAGCTCGTTCCTCGGAAATACTCGGGGACATTCGTTAATCTTCGACGATTGAGTCAAGCAAAGAGAGTCAAGCGTCTTCCCTCCTATCACCGTCATTTGTAACAACTTTAGCTCAGATTTGTTTTGGTTGGTTAACGCTAGGTTCAAATGTAAAAAATTACTGTGCAGTGAATAAAAGGTTGATTTAGTTACGTTAAGTAAATTACAATAAACATGAATGTTAGCTACGCCATAACGTCGATCGCCGAGGATAAACGAATTCTCCCGAGTATTTCCGAGTGGGAAAGTATACGTGACCCAGACGCTCGTATGATATCAGGCTTATTACAATGGAAAACTGGGACGGAGATGAAGCGAGAGAGAAAGAGAGAGCGAGTGGTTGCGGCAGAAAGAAGAAAGGGACGAATGAGAGAAAGAGAGCGCGCTCGCTCTTCGGAAAAGGCCAGGGGCAGGGCAGGACAACCTTATGGGATTTACTGTTGCGCTTTTTGAAGAGGTCGAGCACGTAGTTCCGTCCCTATACGCTTTGGAGCGCTAGTGGAGGACGACCCTAGCACCACCAAGCGGCTGCGGCCGTAACTTGTTCAGACTTTGTACCGACCCCTCCCCCTTCCCCCTTCTTGACAAAAAACTGTGGTTTGGCCAGTCTGCCATTCAGGTAGAGACCAGAGTGAGAGGGAAAGAGAGAAAAAGGGATGATTTTGTGGGTGGGGGACCAGCATTGCTCGGTGAGCAGAGTCTTCACCGAGGAGACTGGACGTGGCTAGACTGTGTGTGCTGAATGGCTATCTAATTAATTTTTTAATTTTAATTTAATTAATTTATTTATTTAACACGAGCAAAAGTCCCAAATTATTTATCATATGTTATTTCATTTCAACACCAATAATTTAAAATAATTTATTTTCTTTGTCATTAGGTCTTATAATTTGCTAACTAATTTAGATCCATTCAACAATTTAAACACAAACTAATTATTTAAAAATATCCCCTTCCCAACAAGAAAAGAAGAAGAATCATCCCAATCTGTGTACAAATGTTGGAATTCTGAGGCAACAAGCAACCGAATTGAGAACCTACTTTTTTTTAAGTCGGTTAAAAATATGCTAAGTATTGAGGTTCAGTAAAATTTATTGCTCCCCTTACCAGATATGAAATGTCAGTTACTGACCGTACGAATATGCATAGAAATGCTAAAACCACTACAAGCTCTTCACAGTAAAGCGAGCACTTTGGATAAATATGTTCAGAATATTCACTGTGTTAGCCTATCGTGGTGACTTCATACCTTGACCTCTGATTTAAGTGAAATCTATACACAGTGCTTGTTACCTGAAGTGCTGTGTTTGTGTTAACAAACTGAAGAAATATACAAACTACCTGAAAGTAGAAACGTAATCACGGCTTTAAAAATTACTTACTTTATCATGAAAATCCTATAGAAGTAAAAATTATATGGCGAGTTGCAACCTAGAACATGTTAACACCACCAAGCTAGAGCTTTCGTTGTGAGTCTGTCAGCTCTGAATTGAAACGTGAAATGAAATATTATGTTGCTGCGGCCTGTAGGTAAAATAAACATTTTTAAAAGGCTACTGAAACAAACTTGAGATAGCCGTTCTCACCGCTGCATTTCTTCCTACCAACCTACAAAGGTGAGATGACATAAGCACAGAATAAATAAGGTGTAACAGAAGCGACATGGAGTGTCGGTTCCTTTGAT